>JAOYMZ010000016.1:603128-618285 GCA_025802335.1 Pinguicula primuliflora | reverse complement strand
TATGATCACTGGTTTCTTCATTTTTTCCGCATAGAGCGCACATTAGTGATGGCTGATCATTGATGATTCGTCTTTTTTGCAGATTTTTCTTCATGGGTAGCCTATTCTGTTTTAATCTCCATCCGTGAATCGCGACTTTGGCAGGTAGTACTAGGACTATTACTACTATTACTATGATTAGTACTCCTATTACTTGATTATGATTATTATGATGATGATGATTATTAGTAGTAGTATTATTTTATATTTATTTATTTATTTATTTCGAGTTGAAGATCTCCACAGAAACAGGGAGAGGGTGGGAGTATGATTGCGTATATCTTACCTCCCCTGACCCTGTCTAAGGGCGGGATTAACTGGATATATTTGGTTTGGTTAAGTTTATCACAAGTATTGAATCACACAACTATGTACAGAGTTGATGTAGGAGAAGCTCATACTTTTCCTAAGCAATCAAATAGTCAATACGATAGATGCATTACCCCATTCTCACAGTTCTACAATGCCAAAACGAAGGTGTAATGTACAGTGGAGTAGGGAAAAGCATGATACCAGTTTAGTGAGTATCGGTCAGTCTGCTGCTTAACTAGTGAAAACTAGTCAGGTGTCGTATATTCGAGCAGCATATGCGGCGACCTGTAGATCTTCACTAAAGTCCAGTAAAGAACCTCTTCCACCCCCAATTCACCTTCCGCTCTTGCTGCATAAATGTCTTCACAGATGGCGATCAACCTGGATGGGAACACAGAGAAAGCTGATTCGACTAATTTGCTGACAAAGCAGAGGAAATGATGAAAGAAGCTTTCTATCTTCTTGCCTGTCACACGATGGAAGATTCTCATATGGTATTCTCATCCGTAAGTCGGAACATTGCATTCGGATGAAGCGGCCAACTGCGAGAACAAATGTGATGTAGAGTCCCCATATACTGAATTTGCTGAGAGTCTCACCCAGGAATCCCTCTGCAAAAGGTTTATGAGTTTAACAGTATACGATAGGAGTGCACACAACACGATTGATTATGTATTGTTTTTTCGAAGCTTCGAAGCACATCATTATGACATATTTCCTGGACTTACGTGGGGTTTCTTCAGACACGACGACGGCCATGGGACCTGATAAACCGCCACAACCATATACATCCGAAGACGCGATATCGTGAAATGACCACCACTGGGATGCTCCGTGATGTAAGACGAGATCTGCACTGACATCATTTACCTGCAAGTTTTCAATGAGTTTACAAAGTTAAAAAAATACAATAGGGACTGGGAATAGTAAGCTCAAGATATCATGAATTTAAACAAATCTTACTTCCTGCTCAAAAGGCCTAATTTCTCCTGAACCAGTAACCCGAAAGAATCTTGGATAAATATATTTAATCCTGAAACTACTCAAGGAACCATTTAAAACTCCCTCAACTTCTGATGAGTTCGGAAGGTTTAACGGATCAACAATTCTTTCGTATTTCACTGTTTCCTTCCCCTTCGGCCTATCCCTCGTGAGTACCCAGGAAAATTTCATGTCTAAGCCCTCATTGGCAAGAGAATTGACAAACTGCTTCTGAACGACATCAGGGACGAGCCACAGGGTACTCGCATCTGCTTGGCAACAAAGAAGTTGAATGTCGTTCACATTATACGAGTCGAGATAGCCCTGGGGATCAACATCAACATTTGCATTGAGATTCTCCCATGGAATTCTTTCACATAGAGTTGTCTGGTACAAGGTTAACCTGCCACCGCTCGTCCTGATATCTAATTGAACACTAGCATCGTTGATTGGATTTGCTATGTTTGTAGGATTGCCGCTGCTGTACATCTGTAAGACAACCGACAAATATAACAGAGCAGGAAAACAGATATCAAATCTCGTTTCATGACTAACAATTCCCTGTCACCTCGTCTATAACTTGGCAACAAGAAACAGTTCGAAGAGAAAAGAGATTGCATTTCTTTATCTTGATTTCACAACTGGAAGCAACATACGAGAAGCGAAACTAATAGCAATATGATGCATAAGAGATCAACAATCAACAATCAACATCAAATGGTGATATACATATTTATGATTTGCTTCAAACATTAAGTTACCAAAAAAAGAGCCGTGGCAATGATTGCTTACCAGCATTGGAGCCCATATAACACAAATCAAAACGAAGAAAAGACATATGCCATTACAGAACTTGGTCATCCTTGTTTGCCTCTGTCCGTGTTTATGATTAGATCTATTTAGAACATTGTCACATTTGACAAGGTACAAGCTTGCATTTATATCCTCCAGCTGAAAACAACAGAAAAAGATCACTGTCTATTTTAAACTCACTTTATTGCCGGAAAAAAAAACGACATAAAAATTCTCATGCAGTTTCGCTCCCTCGCCATAAAGCACATATGTAAGTGGAAACACAAGACTCACCTTGAGCCAGTCATACATTGTTAATGACGTGGTAGTGCAGGACCAATCAAGGACGCATCGAAGTTCATAAAGAAAAGGCAAGGCACGGTAGAGCCTGTAGCCTAGATAATTCACACGAGAGACTTCACTGGTTAGAAACTGGCGATACAATGTGCTTTGATGAGGGACACCATATCGGATTTGCATGGCTTGTAATGCAAAAGAAAGCGCTTTGGTAAGATATATTGCCCGAAGTGCCAATCCAGCAGTATTCTGCTGTGAAATGTCCATATTCCAAGCATACTCCGTGACAGCATAAGTGAAAAGAATGAGGTTGAAAACATAAAATATGACCTTTCCCGTGGCAACCGAGCATAGGTAAATTATGCGATCAACAACAATCAGAAAAAAAATAATCTGCATATGAAAAGCCAAACATGTGACAAAAAAGGTCAATACACTATTGATGAGATCAACAGCAATCAAGATATGCACATGAAAAACCAAATGCATGATAAAAGGTCAATAGGATATTGATGTGATCAACGGCAAAGATATGCACATGAAAAGCCAAACGTGTAACAAAAAATCGATAGAATACTACCAGACTTTGTAAGCAAACCTAGTGATATATCCAAATGGGGGAGACATGAATATATACTTACCATTAGAATAAATACAAACTCTTTTGGGAATTGATCCTCGAGCTGATAGTATTCAAGAAATTTACTTTTATTCTTTATAACGGATTGATAAAAAATAGCAACCAGGAAGAAGACACTCAAATCTGCACCAAAAATATATGCATAAAGATCAATCTCTCTTTTCCCGCCACCAATTACTGAGGACATAATGTAAGGAAATCCAACTTCTTCAGCAAGTCCCAAGCGTTGTGCTTTCAGGATTTCTTTCGCTACATCAGAAGCTGGTGTGAGAGATTTTAGTTGTTCTGCTGGTGTGCATTCTGTCAATGACGAGACATAAACAACCTCAAAAACAGCTACAGCAATGCACGCATCTTCGGTACTTTTCTCGATGCTTCTGATTTGAATCTTACTGGCACAAGGACACTGCTTAGGCATTTCATTTTTGCAATTTTCTGCATGTAAAAGCTGAAGTAGCTGATTTATCCCAGATTCAATCCTCTCCGGTTGAATCCCATCCTTTGGCCACAGTTTTACTTCCATGGACAGCTGAACAAAGTATGGAGGCGATTCTGCTTCTTGTGTCAAAGATTTCCAGTATCTAGAACAGCTAACGATGGCAATCTTAACAACCCGTTTTCCAAATTGGAAGACCTTCATACCTGTGTCTCTCCAGCTAGAGTCCAAGTGAGCTTTGTCGCAGTTCGCTATACCCACTTTGCCATTACTAAATCCAACTGAAAACCACTCACCATCTTTTGCAGTAATAGAGCTCTGTATTAGAGTAAATAAATATACCAAAAACAGAGGTAGCAAGCTAATCACAAATGAAGAACCTATCCTTTTTGTGGGGAACCCCAATTCACGTAGAAGGCCAGACTGAATGGTGAAACCACAATGCTGAATCATTATTTGGTACAAATACTGAATCAAAACATACATCTCCGTGTAGATAAGCATTATTATCCAGAAGATATTACTCGGCCCAGTATTCACACACAGAGCATACATAAACAGGCTTGCCAAATACACAGCAGAAAGCAAACTGAAGTTCCAAAGAAAAACAATAATAAAACAGCAATAGCACACAACGTCATTGTTAGATCTCATCTGCGACCATATATGTCGAATTATCCTCCCGATTTGCAGACATGCAGAATCAGAATACTGTATAGAAGATGAACTACTCAACTCTGACTGTTCAATAGCTGGGATTCTTGTATCATCAGAAGGCTCAACTCCAACTGAGGAGAGCTCATTTGGATCTAAATCTTCGGGAATGATATTTAGAAAGCTCACAAGATTGCTAACTGCCTGGTTTCCAATTGATTGTACGTGGGAAACACCATCACCGATGAATTGTACAGCAGAAGCAAGAGGGTTTTCTTTTGATTGGCCTTTACCTTTCTTTGATTTCTCAGAATCATCAATGATATTATCACTAGCATCCTCCCAAATTTCAGTAATCTCGCTGATAGAATTATCTCTTTGATGCTTCACAAATTCCATGGCAAATGGATTTTCCTCTCTTACACTCCGAGGAGACTCGTGCATATTGAAGGGGAAAGCTGAGTCGGGATTCATCCGTGGAGACTCATAAATATTGAAGGGGAAAACTAAGTCGGGATTCGTATAGCTATCTTGCCTATCAAGGTTGCCAGTGTCTTGCATATCAAATGAAGCATTCTTTCTTCTTCTCAGGCCTTCCTTAGCAGGTGAAGCATTGCCACAAGCAGTAGGAGAATTTATACCTTGGAGCTGGATTTGCAGGTTGAGCATCTCGGACTTCATTTTCTCCACTTGTAGATTACGCTGACGTTTCTTCTCCCTAGATTCACGTATGTGCTGCAACTGTTCAGTCTTCCAACTAGCCTTTTTCTCTTGCTCTTTTACAATTGCCCCAATTTGTTCCGCCTCTAGATATCGAAATACATAATCAAATTCTGAGGAAGAGAACATATATGATTGACATGATACCAGCACAAAGATGATTATTTCTACCAGTGCGGATCTTGATGTAATCCGAAATCCATAATCATATTTATAGAACCCGATCACCTCATAAATATAATCAATTGTGTCACACTTTCCCGCATTATAATCACCAATGAACGGAGATTGATACACCAGAGAGAGAACAATGACAGCAAAATTGTAAACGCGCAAATACTTGAAGATTTTATTTTTCTTCTTCAGTATTGTAAGTCTCATACGGAAGAAAATAAGAGCAAACCCCAAGTATCCAAGGTGCAAAATGTCATATTCCATGGTTCCGGTAATTAGAACAAGAGTAAGCACCAAGTCTAACAGATGGCAATAGCAGTAAACCCTCAAGTAATCCAAAAAACTCCACATGCCTTTGGTTTCAAATGAGAGGTCTCGCCAGACTGAAGCATTTTTTCGCTGAGAAACCATCAGGCGATAAGTTAATGACCATGAAAAACCTGATGCACGATCGGCACGGAGCTTGAAAGTAGCAAGCATGAAGACCATGAAATAACTCATGAGCACGCGAGGATCGTCGACAATAACTCCTATCATACAAAAAGATACATGAAAATAAAACAGAGCACGAAAACAGTAACCAATCATTCTGAATTGCAGTTACAAATAAGGAGAGGCAGATATCATACCAAGCCAACAGTTCTCGCAATAATGGAAGAATGTTTTCGCGTCTTTCCAGCAATCATGACACTGCACATTGATCTCAGGTGAAGTGCGGGAAATCATCATATTCTTCCACATCACAACATATTCAGCAAGAAGAATGGTGGCAAAAAGAATGACAAATAATGGCCACAATTTACGGATGACCGGACGTCCCAAAACAATACATGTAGCAAGACATGCAATATAGAACATAGAAATGGCATTTAACAAAGCGAAACTGGCAAGTAGTAAAGCTAGCATATTGATCTCAAGGCCAAAGAGGTTGAACATGTTCTCTATCCAAAACTTCAAATAAACTTTAAGGGTTTCTTTTTGCAAGTCAAATCTCTCCTGTTTCAAGGCAACAGCCCGTTTTTTGTTCCACTTGCCACTTTCCTTCATGCTTCCCCACATATAACTTAATGAGTAGTTTCTACTCGAGGACGGAGCTTCAATTCGTTGACAATAATGAGGCATGAAAGATGGCCTAGAATTTCTGCTTATCGCTGGGGTAGGCAGTTCACTTGTTTCAGATAATATCTGATTTTCACCATTGGGAGTTGAAATAACACTAGAAACATCTTCAGCTGAAACAAACAAAGGACAAGCTTCCTCTGATCTCCCTGTGTTCAGAAGAGAAGTCTGCATTACTTCCATCCAGCGATAAACATTGTACTGAAGGGTACATGCTGCAATCACCAGCACTTTAGCCCTCAAGCCAGCTTCAAGGCCCTCAAAGCATTGTCTGTATACCCGTAAACCCAGGAAAATGGACAAATCATGGTGCTTTTGTCCAGGAAACATTTTTGCCGACTCACCCCACATCTGAAATAGATATTCAACCATCACCAGAAATCCCGTGTAAATTAGAAATGACTTGGAAGGTATTCTGGAAGTTTTATGCAGAGCAGAAGAAAAAATGAGACCAAGAAGATACAAACAGCCAAATAGACTAACTGGAGAGATCGACGCATAGAACAATGCAACAAGCAGAATCTTTTGACTGTGCCAGATCACAAACCGCTTAACGAAACCCAATATACCATACTGCAGTTCATCAGGTTCTTCTGATTTCATGAGTTTGCTTTGTCTTCTCTCATAACTATAAAGTTGCATGACAATCACAATTGCTAGAGACTCCCAAAGATTCCCAAGCAGAGAAGCTTCAGGATTATATCCAAACAAAAGTTTAAGATTGAGCTTACTAGACATCCACCTCTCAAAAGTGGGAAAAATGCTTAGTGCATAAATGAAAACAAAGACGGTAATTGCATATGCTTTTAGAGGAAACCATAGGCGCCTTTTTGTCTTTTCAGCAAGCTGCCTCCCAATGATCCAAACAAGGAGAAGGGAAATGTAACCAAATGATATGTAGTTCGGTCCCACAAAGTAGACAGAAAGAAGAACAGTCAGAAAAGCAATATAGGTTCCAAATGATCTGTACAGCGTTAAGAACTTCTCCCCAATAGCACTCAGGTACAATGCAACCCTTCTTTCTGGAAAACAATATCCAATAAGTGACTGCATAAATTTAAAACAGTAATATGATTTGGTAATATGCTAAATGAAATATTTCCTCAAAAGAAATTAGGAAGATAATGTCGTACCATGTGAATGATTCTCACAATAATCTCTGGTGTTTGAGGTTGCATAGACTGACATCAGAACTGATTTGTTCAATCCAGCTTTCAAAATGCTAAATCCAACTGGAGGAGAAGGCAAATGCTCAACGATACCAGAAAATGAGAACAGCAACTCAAACCCGCGGTTGTTAATGGCACAGAAGCATGCAAGCAGAGTTATCTCCAAGAAGTCCCCAGAACTATCACTTTCAAGGAGACCTATAAAATTTTCATAGATAAGTTAAAAAATAGAGCATTAAGTCTACTTGAAGATCCAAAAAGGTAAATCTATTGAATCGCAAACATACAAATCAGATAGTGACTGAGCGCAGACCTAACTGTAACAATACTTCTGCACTTATGGAGCCATTCTGCTCTAATGTTCTGGAGACAAGATTAAGCTGAAGAATGTATAATGTTGCAAAGTGAGCCTCGCATAGAAGAATAAGTGCTTGGCGCGTCCTTCGGTTAATGTTGTGGCTCAGAAGGTATGCAAAGAAGAATATCACTGAAAGAAAAAAAAGAAAAAGATCAACAACAATCAAACAAGTGAACAAGAAACATAGTATAGGCAGCCCACCGCTGTTCCTGCAGAATGAGCTATACAGTAAAGAAATATAATAGAAAAAAAGGAGAAAATGTAAAACTGAAACAATCTAACTCTCGCATACTATAAACAGCATGAATGAAGCCAGGCTTTGTAGCTATAAGGAATATCAGTAACAGCATAATCGGTCGAGAACATTTTCGCAGTCCCCAAGCAATTGTAGCCACAATCAAGACCTTTGTATCTTCTTTCACTGCCATCACCACATAACCAAGAACAGAATAGTTAAGACAAATGTGAAAGATAAGTTCAGGAAAAGTGTTTGCAGTACAAGAATGATACAGCAGATACAAGAATCTACACATCTAAGCATCGCTACCTTCTTCAAACTTTTTCTCATTCGAAAACTGAATCTCGTCATCTGACAGGCACAGAAATACTGAATTGTTCACGAGATTGCCAAGAGCTAAAATAATTCCAAGACAAAATTGAGCTAGAAGGAAGAAGCCAGGGATAGGATAATGCCATAACCCAACCATCTCCCAGATCTCCATATCCTGAGTAACATGAAAAATTCTAGTACATTCGGTGCAAGATTAATGGCCTGAACACGAATTTCGGACTAAAACAAGGACATACCTTTCCAGCTTTCCAGTTCACATAAGCAAAAGCCACATTAAAAATATATGTGCTCACGGCCCATAAAAGAATGAACACAAGAAGCAATCCATTCAACCGGTGCAGCCGAAACAAGGACGGAAAAGCATATAAAATATACCCAACATATGTGAGTAATCCAAATGCGCAGATGCTGGCAAAATGGAAGCTCCAATATGAGAGAGCCAACAAGGATATCTGTCATATTTACATCTGGAATTTAAAATATGAGCAATGACAATGCAAAGAATTATTTTGGAGCTTATTAATTCAACGTTAAATGAATAGATGAAAAGAACCAGAAGGTTTTAAGCACACACCGGGAAGCCATATGTGAACCAATTGATACTAAAGAACCTGAAAACAGTTCCCCTCAGTAGAATATTGGTATGTCTTACACCGGATCTGAAAACAAAGAAATAGCTACGAAATTTAGAGGAATCATGTAAAAAAACTTTATCATAAAAAAATTAATAGCAATGGTTCAAGAAACAGGATATCTTCTCCCAAGACGATGGAACATGATAGCAGGAGTAAGCAGAAAGTGTTACAAACTGATAATTAGCCAGACTGATAATAATGCTACAACTACAAAATATAAACTTGTTCTGGTCAACCAAATTAACTAAACCACCACCAATGTTTCTAAACATGTAATTGATCGCTAAAAAGGTCATGGAACAGAATTATACCTAAGCTGACGAACAAAAAAGGAACTTTTTGAGGGTAGAAGTTGCTCAGTCAAGCTGCCCTCCGTCGTGGACATCATGCCTTGCATGTCTTCTAGATCATACTTTACACAAGACAGCTGTGCATATGTACCAAGAGAAAGATTACACAGAGAAATTCACCAGTAAACCACAACTATATTCATATTGGGAAAAGAAATTTTTTTCATCCTATAAAGACTTCTTGGCTCAACTAGAAGGTAATCTCCTAGCATACCTTTCAACTTTCCTCTCAATAAATTGGACATGGTGTCACAAAAAGAATGGAAAACTTTAAAAAAAGAAAAGAAAAAGGTAGGTCTGTAGAGTGAAAGATATCAGAGTAATGTGTCTTCAACAGCAGCTACACAGAACAAAATGCTTGTTTTTACTTTTGTTCACCGAAGAATAATGCATATGCATCAAGAAACTAATTAAAGGACCGTATAGTGACCAATATTAAGGAACTCATGCACTTCAGCCATCAAGCTAATTTCCTGTCACGCCATATAGTTATATACTAATTTCCGGTCCTAAGGCCACGGCAATCACAAAAAGAGTTGGCATGAAATTCTATCATTTTAGTCACAAAAAGAAAAAGAAAAAAATAATTAAATAATAAATACGTCGGAACCATACGAAGTCACATGTCATATGGACCGGAACGACGCGCTGATCATTATGGCAGACTCTGTTCTGGCAAACGATGAGCGGTTCGTCATATATTTCAGATTGTAGTAAAGTTTAAAAGTTTATTAAAATAATAATAAAAATAATATTATAATATTCAAAATTAAAAAAAAAAAAAAAAAAACTCACGCGTGGAGATAACGCGTCTTCCGTTTTGATGTCGTTTCGTTTGCAAAAAGTTGGGAAAATTAGAGTTGGCCACTACCGCTTTATAATATAGATTACAATTTACAATAGATCTAAAATCAATACATCTAATACAAATTATAACTAGATACTGAAGATATATATATAAGCGTTGCTTGTAAAAGTGCATATCCAACTAATTCAAAGTGAGTATATGAAACATCAAGAATCTGATATCAAAACCAAAATTGAAGACAACAGATGCATACCATAAAGTAGAAGGCTAGTAGAGAAATGGCAGAACAGATTTCTTGAAAGTCTGAATTCTTGGATAATTTGTAGAGGCCAACTGAGTCCGCAATTACATCAAGAGACCGAGGAAACCCAAAAGGCAGCTGATATACGTAAAGTAGGCAAATACCAAAGATAGAGTATATCCATAGCAGCTTCCACCACCTTCAACCCATTTATGAGTGGATTAAGCAACTTAGACAATGAAAATCGAAAGAAAAGCAGATTTATGTTTTCCGAGATGCATTAGCCATGTCATTCTTTGAGGAAAAAATGAAAGATACAACTTGATAATGCTACATATGTTGTACTATAAAATCCTTTCTTAGTAAAATAGAAAATATGCTTCTCTAATCAGGTTCTGTTTCTGCTCAGATTTCAACCATTGAGTGTAAGCTTTATCAAACTATTTCTACAAGCGTTTTAACACTAGAAGAAACTTCAAAATGTGCAGTGATTGTATCGCTACATCTGGGCTATGTCTTTGGAGACCTATGAAAATACAACCAACGACCTAATAAATACAGAACCTTTTCGTGCCCCATCCTTACGGCGGTGAAGACTAATTTTTAAAAAAAAAGAACACGAGGATATAAAAAGAATCCAATTCCAGAAACTCGTCTAAGAATATGGTTATATACTTACTTTGTCGTGGAGAAAGGAAATTTGTAATCTTACATGAGACAATTCCACAAGAAGAAATGATTAACTACCTGAACAGGCCTAAAAAGTTGCTTGTCATAGACCAATCAACGAGACCAACACAGCTGCAAACAAAAAATGGTAAAGATAGCCAAGAAGGACTGCAGATTCCAGAAGCCAACTGCACAGCGGGCAGCAATAAGCAGGAAGCTAACCTAAGACGATAACCTTCCATTCGGAAGGACAAGGACAGAGAAAAATTCAGTAAAGATATGATATCATAATCTGGAAGTATTATTCGAATCCCACCCACACAAACAAGCGCCCCACCACAACCACAACGCAAAAGAAAAAGTATAAGAAACAAAGAAAAGTTAAGCAACAAGTATTGCAATTTTTCCACGTATATGATGTTCCTAAACAATTTTCTGAAGACATCCTAAAATTTCAAAACAATATTTGAGATAGTTTCCTGTAGTTAAATCTATAACATGAGAATTTTGTTTGAAATTGTGAAATAAACCTTTTAACGATTTAGAAGTGAAATAGCTACTTAGGTTCTATCAAATGATTAAATGACAAAACTCCCAATACTTTAAAAGAGGTGCTCGTGACAAGTTAACTAATATTTAAAATGCATAAAAATAGGCCAAATTAAGAAAACACAGATGATAAGAACTTCTCACTCACAACAGACATCATGCACAGCATTTTCAGCTTAATAATTGCCAAACAAATATTCTTTACTAGAAGCACAAAAGAACCAAAGGTTATTTCACCATGTCACTTGAAACTGCTTAAGAGTAACCGTTAACAGTCAAGTTGGACAAACCTATCTGTTCAAAGACTGATGACATAGAACCAAAGCACCGGTTTTGAGATCCCAGAAATCTGAATTTGATCCTGTTGATCTCAATGAAAGCTATAATTCCGATAAATAATTCCACGAGCAGGAAATATATTACCGTGGGAGATCTCCAGGACTGAAACCTGCAAATGCATGCCATTGAAATAAGAGACATGTAAGATCGTTTATCAATAAAGAAGTAACTTTCTGCTGGGAAATAAAAAGCCCCACTTCATAAGTCCGAAAAGCTCCATCCACCAGGAAGTTTGGATGCTCCACCGCGAATGCAGAATAGTGCATAGAAGAAGAAAAACCACTTGCACAATGATCACGAGAACAGAGAATATGAAAACAAACCACAAGGATAGGCCTCTCCCACTAAATCGAAATCCTGCAGAATTCACATAAATAAAATGGAAATAAAATATACATACATGTCTCTATGTAAGTGTGCCTGCACAATTAGCAGGTTCACTGAATTCAAATAACAAACCATCAGGCAGAAAGTGCATAAGAGTTTTTTTGGCAAGTAGTACATAAGAGTTTAATTAAAATGCTGTAATCTCAAAATATAAAATGGCCAGATGCAGACTACAATTTACAAATAATTCATTACCTCTTCTAGGATAAGCAAACCGTAGAAGAAGAGAAGTCGCCAAATTAATGAGAGAAATCAAGCTCCAATTCAGCAACCCAGCTGCGTACGTAAGTCAGACCATAAGAGCTAACAAAAAAAAACAAAAAAAACAGGAGAAAAAAACTTGAAACTTAATTCAAGGAATAAAGCTGCTACATATACATACTTTTTTATACATAATTCATACTTACTGTCGTTTTGCCTTTTTCGTTTTGTATTTAATACATGTACAAAATGACACCAATTTTTAAAGCAATACACATAAAACGACATTAAGTATTGCACAATATATAAAATAAGTATGTATGCCTAGACTTATTCTTCAAGGAATCCCACCAATAAGATATTAGTGCTATATACCTGTCAGAAGCAGCAGGGGTAAAATGAACCCAGTCAAGACTCTGCCCATTTTTGTTCCTCTCTATAACTTACCCACATCGTCAAATCTCGAAATGTCTATCATGGCAACCTACCAAGAAATCAGGAAACCACCCTGTTCAAGAAATTGAGAACAATCAACTCTTCAGATGAAGAAACTCAAGCTCGGAGAAACATCAACAACTTCGTGCGTCTGTTCGATTTTCAAGAAATAATTTGAATACTCTGCTCAAGTCCCCCGAAACTCAACCGGATAGATCAAATTCTAACCAAAATGTAAAATCAAGTGAGGTATAACTGTGAATTGTGATGAATAAAATTGACCGCATGGGGAATTTTTTTATATGAACCAAAGATGTCTCTTGCCGAAGGAATAGTTTTTCGTCCAATAATAGAGAGACGTTGGATGGGTTCCCGGAACGGGAAAATCCATTTTTCATGAGGGTGTCCATATAATTTAGCACAGAATTTTGGACTTTGTTGAGATTTACCCTTTTTTACTCTATATATTGACCAAATTAAGCTCCACTACTTTAAAAGAATCAATTTATCTCTTTATATTTTCATAAAAAGATTTTTTACCTCATAAATATTTTTTATCTTATTGTTTATTTACTAATGACCAAAACATCCTCCATGCGGACTCATCAAATCCACGGCGGAGATTATTTTTATCTCAGATTTACGTAGAATATCATTAATAGAGAGAAAGTAGGTTCAATTATTTTTTATCTCAGGTTTAATCAATAAAAGGAATAAAGGATAATTTGATCATTAGTAAAAAAATAATAAGATTAAAATTATTTATGGGATGAAGAGTCTTTTTATGAAAGTACAAAGAAGTAAATTGATTCTTTTGAAGATACAGGAGTGCAAGTTGATCAATATGTATAATACAAGAATATAAATGGTCTTTAACTAGACTTTGTTGAGTAAATAGAAGCCCCCACCCAAATAAAGAATAGAAGCCCTTTAGCCATGGGCCCACATTGATAGGGCCCGTTTGTTTGCAAAATAATATATTTTTTAAATAATAAATTTAGGTTGATAGGTTTGTTATTAAATTTAACTCAACCAAATAGATTTAAAAGGTTTGGTTGCTGGTTTTGGGAATGACAATTGCATTAAAAGGTTAAGAGTTCAAATCCCCTCAGCGACGTGTGTCTGTTCCATATGGCTCTATCCAAGTGTAGCTTACCTCCATACCGTGGTTTGCGGTATACCGTTGGGTTTACCTACCACGGTAGGATCCCCTACGTTATCAAAAAACTCAACCAAACAGTTAGATTACGTCTACGTACTATTCTGACTGGTATATTTGGATTTCAACATTTGATTTTCATTATTTTCGTTTGATTTTAGTTGAACGAACACTTAAATTCACTATTCTAAAATTTGTGCCTAGGTGCTAAGCAGTTAGTGACCACCCCAACTGGGGTCCAGTCCCTCTGGCGACTGCTTAGGCTCACTGAGTGGATGCATAGTCCACATTGGCAGCTCAAGACGTCTAAGTGGCCGCCCAGGCATAATTCTAATTTCCACATAATTTGGTGTGATGAGTACCAATTTCCACAAAATTGAAGCCATTTGATCAAAAATGAAAAGCCCGAAATCCATGACCATAAAACCCGCATTACACTTGTCATTTGTTAGTGAAGCTAGACATTGATTTAGAGTCTAGTAAGTGTACTCGGGCATGATCGTCCAAACAATGTTTGCAAACAATTTCTGTAATCCTTTTATTTGTTTAAATGAAATCTTTTTTCGTATCAAAAAAACTTGTCATTTGTTAGTGTAGCAAATGCAGCTACCCATTAAGGATACTTCATACCTTCATTTCAATGGTTTTTATCACTATTTTATGCAATTGGCATGTTTTTGATGCACATCTCCCTCACACTTACGAACTTATCTTGTTGGATTTAACAAGTTTTGGAAGTAAGTTCGAGGCAAGGTTGAAAACAAAGATTAATTTAAGATAAGACCACCTCTATTCACTTTTTGAAGAAGCCTTCAACTCGAAACCAAACAAGTCTCCAAAGGCGGTTTTTCAAGCTCATGAGTGCTTTAGAGAAGTTTCATATTGATATAAGTTCGGATGGTAGAAAATATCAGTCAAAGTCCAAGACTGTCAACTACAGCCCCAACTCCTTCGATCATGTGCTTGCAGAGGAAATGTAGCTGAGATGTCTCGCCAGAAGTGAATATAAAATAAGATATGCCAAGCCAGATGTTAGGGTTAAAGAGGAAAAGAGACGCAGGAATTAACGTGGAAAAAACCTCCCCAATGTAGAGAGGAAAAAAAACCACGGGAAAACAATTC
>JAOYMZ010000016.1:568780-597233 GCA_025802335.1 Pinguicula primuliflora | reverse complement strand
GCTTCTGCGTGACAGGGCCCGCGCAGAAGCCAACTGCGCGGCAGAGCATTTTGACAAAATTATTTTACTGACAGGGTATAGTCCAAAATTTTCCGTATTTGGATATCATCCCCTATATAAATATCAGTATTCGAGAAAGCGCTAGGCGGACCCTGGGCAGCCAGGGCCCCTTCAGCGCCTAAGCGGCCTAGTCGCCCGCCTAAACGGCCTAAGGAATAATTCGGGCGAGGCGGAAAGTAGCATACTATCGCTAAGACGACGTCTAAGCGGCCTAGGCGACCTACTTCTCGAATAGAGATAAATATACCATTAAATAATTCATTAGTATGATTAATTAAAAGGATAATGATCAAAACAAATTTATCTAATAATTCGATCGAAAATTTGGAGTTTAGTTTAATACGATGTACACCATTTAAAATATAAGCAAACCCAATTTTTGAATTCAATTCCGAAAGTAAAAAAAATACATAATAAATTTCAAAATTAAATATCAATAAAATATGTGCAAATAACATTTTCCTTTAATCATACATTTCACACACCTCACAATGGATTTTAAAATGAGTAAGATAGTTATCCAACTTTTTTGGTCTAACTTTTTGGTCCAATTTTTCAATATTGTTATCTTTTGGGTGCTGAATTAAAAAAGTAAAGTCAATTTTGGAATCTTCGCATCGAAACGATGTCAGAACCGATCATGGATTTCAATTTTGGCGGCTTCGCCGTCCAAAAAAACTAAAACTTTATTAAATAAATATTTTAAGAGTAACAAACTTAATACTAACCTTAAACAGTGTATTACGAGTACCAAAATAAAAATTTAGGACCGATTCCTAAACATATTCAATACGTGGATTCCAAAACCAATCTTACATTTTCCTCGATAACGATAACGAAAAGTTGGATTAAAAAGTCCTATTAAAATCTCTCCATACAATTGGAGTCTGATTCAGCCACCTAATTTGGCACGCCTAAACTTTTCGTTTAATGAAACCAGTTACATGATTTTATTTATTTTTTTTACCCAAAACACATGTTCCAGATCTTACAAGTATTGAAATTCTACGTATAGAAGAACGATACCTCTCTGTACACCACCTTAATTCCTCATCCCATTCCCACCTTTAATAAAACTCACCTTTGCCTTTTAAGAGATTTCTTCATTCTCGAGTCACTATATAGTTACAAGTCAAGTTACCTTTTCATAGTTGCTCTAAGCGTTACTATGGTCCATTCGCATCTGCAAAAAAGAATGACTTTGTGCTTGCTTGCTAATTCCCCAGAAAAAACTTCCAACGAATGGTGTCAAAGATACTCTAGTCATCATCATCATCGGTTACTGTGGCGAAAGAGAAGGGTTTGAACTTGTATCCATCCCCACTATAGAACTTACTTTGGAATTCCACCCAGTGTAGACGCAGGGCATGGAGGAAGGCACTGAGAGACTCCATCATGAGAAGGATGAATGCAGTGGCAAAACAGAAAACTGCAAGACCCAATAAACGTATTGCAAGATTGTCGTACCTGCAGTGTTGCGAGTAAGAACATTCGGGTTAGTCGTAATCTTAATATGAATGCATTGCTTACACTGGTATGAATGGAAGTTGATGCTGAGCCATCTCAGTTGGAATTTGAGACAGACCCGACCCGGTGGGTTCGAGCCCCCTATGTGTTCGTGTGTAGGGCCAATATATAATGAATGGTCTTAAAAGCTAAGGTATCAAGGCAATAGAGGGAAGCACCACATATCATTATATGCTAGTCTATTTGTCTTTCTGTAATCGGTATGACACAATTGTACTCTAACAATCTCATTTACATGTTTCGTACTCTTGTGCTCGTCTACCTGAGCATGTAATTGCTATGCATAGTTCAGAGCAAATGGGATGGTTTTAACATGTTTAGCAGCAGAAGATGGTCCAAGTGATCACGGGTAAGGTATCCTATACGCGATTATAACATGCAAAATAAATCGTTGATAATTCTGAGTGTGCCATAAATCGTTGGTATCCTATACGCGATTATTTTTATTTTTCTTTCTGTAATCGGTAAGGTATCATAACATTAGGATCCCTTATGATCACTTACCCCCATGTAAGAAGTAGAACTCTTTCATAGAAAACCGTTGATAATTCTGAGTGCGCCAGGCTGAAATACACAAGATACCAATCACGATGAAACCAAATCAAGAATGAAAGCCAACAACAGAATGCTAAAGCTGCTCTACCTTAAAGCCCAGAGGCGGAGATATGATGCAGTATTAGAAACTGAACCCAGTACAAACTCAATTGAATGTATCACTTGATGCACAAAGATCTCACTAAAGTTGAATTCCTCCGTATGCGGATGTCTTGCTGAATCAGGCTCTTCATCATGATTCGTATCAGAAGTTCCGAGAATCCCATATGTTCTGCCTTGGAATCTCTAAGGTATGCAAAACAAATCCCTCGTTAATCAATGATCCAACGGTACTTATGCTTAAGAAACCAAAATTGCTTGATTTTAAATCCATAATTAGTCAACATAGGAACCGCACTGCGGAATGAAATTTACTTTACAGCTTTAATCTAAAAGAAGATCCTTGCCAACATCTAGTTGCCGGAGTTCACAAGATGATTGGACTTGAATCAGAAAATATGGAAGCAACTCAACAATGTCTATGAGCATTGATTCATTAGAGCACAAGGTCCACGGAGCATTTTTAAGCAGAAAAGGTACATAAATCTGTACATACATATCTCAATCTCCATTCAAAAATACTAAAAGGTATAACTGAATGGTTAAGAACAAGTAGATAAACCTATTTCGTGTGTTTAAAAGGAAAAAACAAAAACAAATAAGCAGTTTATGAAAAATGATGATACGTCTAAGATAAAACAGAAAGTATTCTTGTGGATGGAGTAAATAAATACATGTAAAATAACATTAGCGTATGTACTATATCAATATTAACCCAAGACTTCAGATTAGAGTAGAGTTTACTTCGGGACAGTGATTCACGTGGGAAGGAACAACTTAAGGACAGGGATGAAAGATGATACAAACGGAATCAAAGACAAAGATATAAGACTTATACCTCAGTATGAAGTCTCCTAAGAATAAAAGGTTTGGGAAAGAGCATCCATGGAACAGCTACTACAGCTAAAAGCAACAATATGACCTGCAAGAATTTTTAGAATAGTCAATACATATTTGTAATGTGCATTAATTCCGTATCTATCTCAGAAATAGCAAAATCACCAAGAATCTGAATGATGATCATGCCTGAAGAATGCCCTGGCCCCGGAAAAGCTCATTTTCACCCAAATCTTCGAAAGGGCTTAAGAACATGTAAATCATCACATGGTAGAGGTCTGCTTGCGAGCCAGTGCACCATTTAATAATAATGAGAAGAGAAAGATACCCAAAGAGACTGTTAAGGAAGATCATCTGCGGCACAAATTGATACCTGATGATAAGCAAATGAGTAAGCTTCTGTAAAAGACTAGAAAGTTAAACGAAGAAAAAAAAAGAGAAACATACTTAATATCAAGTGAGCTGCTGAAGAATCGTGCATTAAAATAACTTAATATGATTCCTAGATTCATCTGTGCCATGCCGAACAAAATAGACATTTTCATCTTGAGAGAGTTTAAGAAAGGCAGCTCTGAGCGGCTACCACGCCAACTTGGATCCACGCCGAACGCATATGTATCTCCATATTTTATTAGACCAACCGTACGAGCATCACTGTCAAGGCCAAGACAAAGACGACAGACTGAGTACATAACTACAAATAGAATGGAAACGGAATTGCCATAGAAAATGCGGAGCGAGAGTCCAATCATATATAGATGGAAATATCCGGAAAACGAACACCCATATAATGAATAATATGAGATCTGGGATTCTGAACCTTCTTTTAGCTATATGAATTTGCTCATTTCCTTACATATGATTATTGATTGTACCCCAAGCAAATGTCCAGTGCATGCCTAACCATTATGTAATGTATTATTTGTGAGATATATTTCACAATTTTAAGAAAGACAATCATAATTCACTCAAAAGCTAAATCATGATTTATGAAACCAATTTCAAGAAAACAAACCGAAAGGAAAAAAACAAAAAACAAAAAAAACATAACAATCATGCTTGGTCCCCCACACATTAAGATCCCATTTCAGGAATTAAGTGTGTCAGCGACAGAACTTAGCCTCTATCCAAGCTGTTGTGTTCCACTTGTTTACTCAACAATCCTAAGCCTTATATTATACTTCACAACCGAGAAAACATTCAAAGCATCCATTTAACCATTTTAGTCCTTATTCTTCGTTTTGGGTTCCTTTATTCTTTTGGCACGAAAAAATTTCATCTTTGTTTTATCTACGCTTTCTTTCTCTACAAAAAAAAAACGTTTTTCTTTCTCCACCAGCAGAATCAGCAGGAATGGTGTAAGATGCAAATTAGAACTTTTGTCAGATGCGCAAGCATTGGAAGTAACTTCAACGACAGAGAGAAGTAAGTCTGTTGGCATATACCTGCATGTAGTATCTCGGCATTTGTAGGCAGAATGACCAAATATGTGAAATGGAACAGAAAAAAATTCATTGTATATCAAGCCACAATATATGGAAAAGATGGACATCAAAAGGAGAACATATCGGCCACCATACAGCATCTCCATGAAGCTTCCAAGTTTCTGTGAAGAACGCACATTATATTAACAGAAGAAATGTAAACAACACAGGAACCTGAAAGTAAGATAAGCAAGTAACATTATGTGAATTAATCAATCTACCGCCACCATACAGTATTAGGTTAATCTGGCACATAACCTTGCCGTATACTTTCTTTCCTTTAAGGAATTTTTTTGATAGATTATACAGCATTTGTCACTCCCATAACCGGCAACCCCTCGTTGACAAAATTATATCTTGGATATTTCAACTTTCGTCCAAAGCACCAGTTTAAACTGCTATTTCACTGCACAAGGTCCGATCATATCAGAATAATTGAAAGTTTTAGGGATGAGAAGGGTGTCTTAGTGTTCATTGTATTAGCTACTGCAGAATTGACCCTTTTTTACCTTCTCAAGTTATTCGTTCTTCTAACTTATAAAGTAAGTATGTCCCTTTCAATATAATCAAACCTCGGGTGCATTTCACATGGATCTTCCACCCAATAAAATACAAATGGACGGTATAATTTGGTTGCCAATACTGCAGCCTCAGAAGGAGCTTCAGATGCATCCAACTATATGAATTACACAAATATTAACTCCCCACTATAATAGCTGGAATCTCATATTTGTACCAGTTTGTTAAAAATATATCAATTGACAACAGGTTGATAATACAATATTGTGACAACAAAGTAGTACTAAAAAGTATTCAATATATGTGAAAGACAGATATGTTGACAAATGCAATGGCGTACCTGAGAACAAAGCTTTTTCTCACGGGCTATAAGGAATAATGCTCCCAACAGTAAGCATATACCATGACCCCAGTCACCAAACATCATAGCAAAAAGAAATGGAAATGTAACTATTGCATAAACTGCAGGATTTGCCTCTTGATATTTAGCAACACTGTGAGAACAAAGTTATTCATCAGCACCATACTTTTAAAGGCTCACCAATTACATGAAAAAAAAATCATAGTCCGTCAACATCACTGCTTGTCAAGCATTCAAATTTTCAATAAAAAATTTTCAATACATAACGAGTAAAGCATCAAATCGACAAACAAGATAAAAATCAAGGTTTATTCCGAAACCTAGATACTGTAGATGGAGAAGATTAAAATACCTACATTATACTGGGAGCATTAAGATTAAGTAGGCAAACTGAAAGTACTTAGATCTACCCCTTGGATCTAAGGAACGAATGTCTGGGACACACATCATATGAAAGGAAGGAAATGATGAGATTTACCACTTAGAAAGAAATATGATTGCGCATTTACTTACCCATATGCATCAACAATCTCTTGATATGCACCCGTAAAATGATTGGTTTTGAAGTATGTGGGAGGCAAGTCATGAGAATCCATAACATGGAATATTATACCCACTTGTGAATTACTCTCAAAAGTAGCACGTTGTAGAGCTTCCTGAATCTGAGATAATATATATCTTGATTACAAAGTGGAAGATCTGTTATCTCAAACATGTTGCTTTTAGAAAGTAGAATACATACCTTAGTTTTGGCAGATATTGGACACCAACCCTCACCGACAAGACATTTCTTGGTGACATCAAAATTCAGCATATTTAATGTGTCATAAACGGCCTTTTCCCTTTTAACCTAGAGAAGGAAGTTTATGTAAAGGATTCAGCAGTGGATTTCAAGTTGAGAGAAGATTCAGCAATTATAATTTATATCCTACCATATGTATCCACTTCTTAAGTTGAAACCCAATAGAGGTAAGAGCCGTATCCCTGTGGCGTAGGCCTGCATCTAAGGTTGTTTCTAACTCAGACAAGCGTGACAGAACCTGAAAACAAGAAACTAAAAACTATGGATCTTCTTGCATTCGGACAATGACAAGTATAAACATCCAACTCATTATAAGCAATCCTAATTTATTTTTCTCCAACCAGTAAAATTATTGAGAGAAAATAGGTGGGTAAATCTTTCATAAATACAACAGTATGCACATTTTATCAAGCTAGTATCTCACTTCTCTGGTTATCTGCCTCCTCTTGATTGTATCTTCAGGCACCGGGTAACAGTTAGCTCCAAATGCTTCACAAATTCTTAAGATTTTCTTCCTTGCCTGCTCTCCTGAGAAGAACACCATAAAAACTATCTTCTCAACCTGCAAGTGACCCAGCCAAGAACATTATTCAGAGTATTGCAGATATCTATCAGCAAAGAAACAAAAAAGTGCCCATGTATTGAAAGGTACAACTAAACTAATTACCATACAAAACTATGGAATATGGAATATGATTAGACAAAAACAGATACCATTTCATTCGATGAAGGATCCAAAATTTTATCTTCAGCTGGCGCTTGATTGAACAGCATATTCCCCCTTGTTGTGCGAAATAACATCCTCTCAAAACTCAGAATTTTTGATTTACAGATTATACCACTTACAAATTTCACACCAGATTGGTCGTGCGATGCAGGTTGCAGCTCCTGCATTTCAAGAATTTAAATCAATACAGCATTGAAAACATTTTAGAAGATAAGAAAACTCATGCATTGAAGAGCATGTTACATATTACCTGTTCAAGCAGTGACACCGCATCCGAGTGATCATTGTTTGAATAGACATTTTCATCTAACTCAGTGTCATGTGCTGCAGAATGATTCCCATTAGGGATAAGGAAATCGCCTGCCTGTTATTACACATTAAAAAGCTCACAATATTATATTGGTTTAAAATTTAAACTAGATTCGTTATTCCTGTTATTACACATTAAAATTTAAATGAGTTTAGGTAATGACTAAGATGCACAAAACACAGTTGAAAAAAACAGTTCCACTTCCTTTCACTTCTACACAAAATTAAATATCTTAATGCGGGTTTCCAGTGCCATTTTTTTGTGTCCTAATTCATGACCTGGCGTAAATAAATGAGTTTGATCCCAGAGTGCTGCACAATTCATCTCAAAGAAACATTAACCATAATGCATCATTTTCAATATTCCATCAAACCATTTAAAGATCCTGTAGTGTGTTTGTGCTGCCTTAAGAAGACCTAGTTATTACTGTCAATGAACAAAGTTATACATCCACGTATATAATGTCTTGGGTTGAAAAGTTAAGCAAAATATATCTTGGAAAAAACCGCTCACTGACGAAGTTCAAGGAAACTGAAACCAAAAGTTTGTTAGTGTACCTTCTGCAGAACCATCTTGAACTCAAGCAACTCATTGTATGATTGCCACAGTTTCTCACTGTTAGCATTCATTTCAATTAACTCGTGCTCATGCTCTGCTAGTTGAATCTAAAACCAAAAGTGGAAAATGACAAAGATGATTATGAGTAGAAAAAAATTAACTATGACCAGAAATGATTACTAAGTGATACAAGTGATGATGGGCTCATAATATATAATAAGAGCACCATATTACTTTTACAATACAAGATGCCATAAAAATGATACAGATATCCAATTCCACTATGCAATCCTGATAAGACAAGTACTGGCCAATTTGAGTTAACCTGAACTTGGGATCCAAATGAGTAGGACTGAGCTCTAAAAATCTTAAAAGCACCTCCTTATAAAACATTGTTTACTCTATCAGAAATTGTAGCAGTATGCCATCTTAGAGAATAGAAGTGATGACATGATCCCCAATTTCACTTGGTGGGCATTCGTAGGAAATTAAGCTAGGAATTTATAGATCAAGTTATCATTATTTTTGCTGGAGGATGAATTGTCCACGTGTTTTAAGTTGAAAAGTTATCTTACTATCTTGTAGCAGTATAAAGATCTTTCTAGACCCAATTTGGCATGATTACTCATTTTACTTATATGTATACCCGGGATCTAGTTTGAAACATGTATCTTTCTAACATTTGTAGCCAGTTGGCATATTATAGGTGACTTGGTTTCAACGCGGAACTTAATTTTAATATGATGCATCCTAAAAGTTCGGAAGTACTATAGAGAGTAGAAAATGACCTTCCTGTAGCTCCTTTAACGTTCCCATAATTACATACAGGGAATATAGTAGGAGATGTTCTCACCAGATCTAAAGCAGGAGTTGTAAATGAAATTTAGCCAAGACGAAATAACCAGACCTCTAATTCTTCTAGCTCAATATCAGGTTGGGAAGCTGGATTGGGAGAAGTCGTAAGACCTGCTTTGTGTATCTGATCTTTGACAAAGCGTAGTTTTCTGGACATCTCACCACATCTTTTGACCTGTGTACCGGGGAATAGTAAACAAAAAAAAGCAGTAAACTTCCTAACATTATTATAACCATTCATAGATACAAGGATGATGACAATTAAATAAAACTACATCCTGACTACCAAACTGGAGCACAAAAGGCTTGCTACCCACAGCCTAGACAACTTTGCGCATAAAAGAGCAGGATGTGTTTACCAACACAATTAGTTAGACATCTGTTGATTTATTCATTGCTTCTTCTTGAGATGGAGAAACAAAGGACTAAAGATATTTTTTCTGATACCCAATGCTAGAAATGGAACCATACATGACAAGAATATCAACTAATAGCCTTTAGTAAAAACAAATCCCAATTAATTACAGTGCACATCTAAACATTTGTAGTAACGCTGGTTAAACTGCAATCACTGAGTACATTTTATAGGATGCTGTTTCACCTCCATCATCAGCAATTTCCACTCTTTTACCAATATACCACAGTTACATATTCAACATTCAGCCCATCCAATATGGCAGTTTACCAATTTATAATAATATATTCAACTTTGATTTCATTTTGAAATAACTCCAGCGAAAATGTCTAATAAACCAGGTCATGTTTAAAGAAATGAGTTACTGGTTACGCAATTGGAGAGTTTTGCTGTTTCCAAACCTTACGTCCGTGTGATCGTCAATATATTTGCAAGAAGTTACAAGCAGGGTTGAGGTGTTTACATATATATCAAGAACAAACAGCAGTTAACGATGAATACCTGATTGACAAATGTCCTCTGAAACGGGCTTTTACCATCATTTAACTGCCATAAAATAATATAATTAAAAACATCAACAGATATAGTTGAAAACATCAACAAACATCTGCAAAACAAACAATAAACAATATTCAATGTAGCCTTTGAGAAGACTTCTATCAAATGGTTTCACAAAAGATTGCAAGAAATGATGAGAGCAGATAAATCACTAAAGAGACAAATAGTTACGGCATTCACAACTTAAGAACCAAATACTTTGTAAAAGATGGAGCTAATGGAATGACACCTGACACCCACCACCCCAACACTCGTTTTTCATCAGAATGCCAAAAAAAATTATTTATATTAAAGGAAAGGAACAGAGATATATGCTTGTATCATTCCGTTCCCTTACAACACCGTCTACGAAAATAAAATATCAACCATTGGGCAAGATCATCGTCAATACTAGATTAATAAACATGTGTTCAACCCTTTACTCCACGTACATTTCACAAATGATCCTAAACTAAAACCTCAAACCAACTACAGCACATAAAACATAGAGATCCAATCATACATCTCGGAATTGGAGGAGACCAAGTTGTCCAAGGTAAGACACGGCTCGGTGAGCCGACTCTACTGGGATAATAAGCTGGGCTAACATCATCTTCTCGGAGCGCATCAGATCCATGCTCGGTAAATTGTCGATGTGCTCCATTTTCCATCCACTCCCAAACACGAGACCTTACTTTCTACTATTGGGATCACTCGATTTCTCACTCCTCCCCAAAACTTCAGATCTAAATTGGGTCGGATTAACGCAATAGAAGCTCGGTGCGCATCACCCTGAGAAAAGAACCTGCAGTTTCCCAGTGGTATGAGTCGTATGGTGATATATTCCCATGCATAGGCTGAAGTGGTATTTCATCACTGTGAAAGACGAGCGGCGGCGACGGTGGCGGCGACTGCCATAAAATTCTGTTCACTGTGAGGATTTCAGGTGTCTTTTTCAGTTTCTATACAAGAAGAGTAAAATGTCAGAAAACGTAATTCTGTTCACGCGTTTTATACTGATTGTCATAAAACTCTTGACTTCTTTTATTACACTTTCGAAGTTTTTTTTTTTTTTTTTAATAGGTTTTGCACGAACTCCGCGCACTCCCCCATCGCACTCCCAGCTGATGTGGCCGCCAAGTTAGCAGGTGCTGTGTTGGCATGCTGATGTGGTTGCCATGTCACCATGCCAATTTTTTTTTCATTTTTTTTATTAATTTAATTTTTTTTAAATTAATATTACGGCGTCAAAAAAAAACTAAAACTCTATTAAAATGTTATAAATCCAAGAGTTAAATATAAACCCAATGACTAAATACTATTTTTCTAAATTAATATTACGGCAGCTTCGCCGCCGAAAAATCTAAAACCCTATTTAAATGTTATAAACCCTATTTAAATGTTATAAACCCAAGAGCTAAATATAAACTCAAGGGCTAAATACTATAAACCCAATGGCTAAATGCTATTTTTCTAAATTAATGTTACGGCGGCTTCATCGCCGAAAAATATAAAACCCTATTTAAATGTTATAAACCCAAAAGCTAAATATAAACCTAAGAGCTAAACACTATAAATCCAAGATGTAAATGCTATACCAAAATTTGTAAGAAATCATCTATATTTTGACAAAATAGGAAGAGGGTGGGGTGGAGGTGCGCTATAATTTTTTCGAAAAATCCCTTATATTGCCGCAGATGAGATTAGCTAATCTTACCTACTTGTGCTCACCAACTTATATGATCGTACATTTTTTAATTTATTCTATTGATAATGTTGATGGTCAGGGTGTAGCCTACGTAACCCTCGTGGGTTATGTGGAATTTAAAATGAATGTAACAAAAACTAGTATGAGTAATTTTTGTGTTTTTTAAATTATCATTAACGCCATTCTTTAAATCTAAATCCTAGATTTTAAATATTATAAATTTTAGATTCTAAATTTTATAAATTATAAATCCTATAAAGATTAATTTTTTAAATTAAAATCTAACTGTACAAGTTTAGGCGTTAATATAATTTTGAATGTAATGCGGCAACATGGCCAGCGGTGCTCATGCTCCAAACAATGCAGTTTGGTGTCGTTTTGGTTTTTTTCCTAATTTTTTTCAATTCAAAATTTTTGTTTTGGGTTGGATTCGAACCCTTCATCTACTTTCCTCCTCACTTTTTTTTAAACTTAGTTTTATTTCATCGGTAAAAAAATATACATTTTTTGATTCATGCCTGTCGTACAATCGACTTGCAAGTCCATGGCAGGGCGAATCGAATGGAAACGAACTACGTTCCATCATCCTATACATTTTCATCTACCAGTCCGGAACAAGACAATAGCAAACACAAGCCATTGTTTATATTTTCCAAATTCAAATACGTACCTCATATCAAGCTGGGAGAGGCCTCAGATTGTGGAGATTTGTAACCTACTCCACTGCTTCTTGAGCTGGATCCGAGACTTCACATTTGCTTCCGAGACTTCAGCTGGATCCAAGACTTCTTGATCATGGTTGGATATGAGCTTGTTCCAAATTCCAGACTTGCACCTTTTTGAATCTCTCTGTTGGTTTTGATCTCTTGTTCCCAATACTGATCAGCGCCTCCCCATCATTTGGCCACCAACACAGAATCAACATACAACATCAGCAGATTCCTGATACTTTGAAAATGTAATACAGAGGAGAGCAAACATGAATGAGTGTTTGTCAAATTTACCTATGCCGGAGATGATGTTTAAATATTTTTAACATCATCTCCGTGTAGTCATAGACTGCAATGTGATTCCTCTCGGGAATCTGGCTCGCAGCCGAGGCTACTTTTTAACCTCCATTTTTGACCTGCAGCTGGTTCCCATTTCCCAGCATCCTCACCATGGTTTGAACATCATCCCAGAATATCACCATACAGCATATATCAGCATATTTTTAATGCTTTGGAATGCAAAAGACAAGAGAGCAGGAATGTTTGATTTTCGTCAAAGTACCTATGCCGGAGATGATTGCTAAATTGATCTAGCATCATCTCCGTGTAGTTATAGATTGCAGTAAGCTTCCGCTAGGTAAACTGGCTCGCAGCCGGAGATTCTCTGATTTTTCCAACATCGTTCAGCAGGTACCTACAGTTCAAAGATTTCTTACTCATAGTGCAGTTCAGCATGTATTGTTTAGGCTCTTCTGCTGCTCTAGCTGATATGCACAGCGAACCACCGATGGAAGCAAATATTCAGCATAGAAATTATTGTCCCCGTTTTCCTGCCCCCACTTGGCCAGCGCTCGAACCATTCTGAACGATTGCAGCCGGCCAGAGATGAAATGAAAATTAAACTCTGGATTCGCTTGTATCATCTCTCGGACTTTTAAATATGTATAAAATGACCTCCAAGGGCATCCTTGTCCATCTGTTCGCGTCAGAAAATTAAGACCTTGATTTATATCCACCTGTACATTCCTAAGTCCGCGTTTGATACACATATTGAGCCCAGCATATATGGCCCTAAGACGAACATCTTTCGCATCAATTGATTGGTAGGAGAATCCTTCTATGAATATATTCTTCTCATCCCTGATAACACCACCAACACCCAAAACCTGTGCACCTGAGGCTCTACAGCGGGATGTTTGGAAACTAACCCCCACTGATGGTTGCAGAACTGATGAGTTCGGGGCATCCCTGCGACGCCAAGCCACTTTGGGAGTAAGGAGATGTAATACAGTCAAAAGTGACTGATCCCCTTGTGTTAGACTGCCTTTCAGAACCCAGTTCAGCAACATATCTCTTAATCGTGCTATTGCCATTATAATTACTTGATTTTTGTTCATAGCCTGATCTTCATATATGGCATGACACCGGATACCCATATGGATCAACAAATACTTATTGGAATTAGCTGCGTCACTCGTTTATAGAGTTTGGAGCCAGTCTTTGAATACCATTTCCCTAGGCGCTCAGAAAGCCGATCAGAAGAGGCTGTAATACCGCATATTTGCTCAAAATAGCTCCAGACCTCCTGTGCAATTTCGCCAACAGAAAACATATGGTCAATTGTTTCCTCCCGCGGGTTGAGATAGCAACAATTACACTTTGAAGCCAGATGGATCCCTACCCTCTTAATTCTGTCATCCACTGGGATTGCATCCATAAATATTTTCCATAGCAGAAGGCTCTTTTTTCGGCGGTATGTGCGGATGCCAGATTTTCTGAAGCCAGGGTTGCTTTGGAGCTCGATGCCTAATTTGGTTCCATGCTGATCTAAAACTGAAGCTCCCATCTTTGGATGGTTCCCAAACACATTTATCCTCACTCAGAAAATGCGCAACTCCTCTGATGTCTTCCTGCACCTCTCTGGGAAGATTCAGTCCCTCTATATCCCATTGATGCTTCGTTCGAAATTCTCCCAAACTGGAGACTTGTGATGTACGCAAAGCGTGATGACCAATGGGACCACTTGCAGTCCACCTATCCCACCAGAAATCTATCCTGGACCCATCTCCAACCATCCAATATGTATGAGCAAGCATAATCTGTCGAATAGCAAGCAGTCGTTTCCAGGTATGCGAATGATATTTTTTAACCGGAGTCACACATGGACTAGAACTAGGGTAGTATGTATGTTTCATATATCTTGCCAGTAAAGAATTTTCCATTCTCAAGTGCCACCACAGCTTCATTGTGGCTGCCATGCAAACATCTTGTAATCTACGAAGTCCCAATCCTCCTTCGACAGTTGGTAAACATATTCATTTCCATGAGACCCAATGCCTTTTCTGCCTCTCTTCATTAGCCCCCCAGAAAAAACGAGCAAAACATTGTTCCATCTTTTTAATGACCAACGGGCTAGGTTGCAGGGACATCGCTTGGTATACCAGCAAACTAGCTAAGACATGCCGAATGAGTATCATCCTCCCTCCTGGAGAAAGATTTTTCAGCGCCCAACTATCCAATTTCTGCTTTATTTTAAGTTGGATGGAGTCAAAAAGACTGGTTACTTTCCTCCCTGTATTAGAGGCACTCCAAGATAGATTTGCGGAAGAGTTGAGTGGGAGAGCCCAGTCCAAAGAGATATATCGCTAATGCGCTCAGTAGCTACTGATCTGTCCACAAAGAAGGTACTTTTTTGTCGATTGATTTTTTGACCCGACTCTTTCTCATACTGTCCAACCAAATGAAAAACAGCTTGCAGCCCCAGTCTGATCCCTTTTGTGAATAACATCAGAACATCCGCGAAAGCGAGGTGTGAAATAGGAGTACATCCTCTGGGAAGTTTATATGCACATTTTGGATTGCTCTGGACTAGCTTATTTAAACCTCGACTTAGGGCCTCAGATGATAATATAAAAAGTGCAGGAGACAATGGATCCCCTTGCCTCACCCCTCTTGTTGACTTGAAGTAACCAAAGCTCTGACCCTTATATAGAATTGAGAACCAATTATTATAGAGTATTCTCCATACCATGTCTATAAATGATTCCGCGAACCCAAAGGCTCTCAAAGTTTTTGTTAAAAATAGCAAGGACACCCGATCAAAAGCCTTCTCTATATCTAATTTCATAGCCACATTGACACCCCCCTCTGTTTTTTGTCCAATGATTGGAGCATTTCCTGAGCCAGGATGGTGTTGTTAGAGATCAATCGCCCCTTTACAAAACCACTTTGCTGGGGGGAGATTAATAAAGGGAGGAAAACCGCAAGTCTAGAGGCCATAATCTTGGTAAAAAATTTGCCAAAAAAATTGCATAGACTAATGGGGCGCAACTCAGATATATTACTTGGGTTTGAGACTTTCGGCACCATATCAGTGTAGAATTAACAATTTTAGGTAGTTCATGGCCAACGTAAAAGTACCTAACGGCCTCAGTCAAATCCGCTGCTATTATGTCCCAACAATGCTGAAAGAAAGCCCCAAAAAATCCATCCGGACTGGGAGCACTATCTTTATTGAGTTGGAAAACTGCAGAACGGATCTCTGTAGATTCTGGCCAAGTAGTGAGACTGCAATTCATCTCCTCTGTGACAGTTTTTGGGATCAACTCCACCAGTGTAGCAACGACTGAATCTACCTCAGATGAAAGCTGATGGGAGAAATGCTTAACTATTAACTCAGGAATCTCAGATTCTGAATACTTAGTTCCTTCCCCATTTATCAAGGATAGGCTAGCACCCTTTAGTCTCCGAATCCGCACTGTCTTATGAAAGAAGACTATATTGCGATCCCCTTCCTTTAGCCATTTGATGCGGGACTTTTCCTTCCAATATATCTCTTCGGCTAGTAAGTGGTTTATGTGGATTTCTTTAGCCTTAGAAAGGTTCATCCTATCCTGGTCAGTCCCACTGTTATCATACTTCAGTTAAAGTTGCTTCATTTCTTCCTCTGACTTTCTAATGTTCTCAAAGATATCCCCCATAAACCTCCTTATTCCACACTCGAAGTGCTTGTCTCAGGATTTTCAGCTTCTCAGCAAACCTCCGAATAGGATTGGTACATTGGATGGGAGAGTCCCATACTTCAGTCACTTTAGCCAGGAAGTCCCTATGACGAGTCCAGAAGTAATGAAATTGAAATCTAGAAGGAGAAGGTTTCCCGACGGATAATACTTCAGTCAATAAGGGGGCATGATTCGAGATTCCACGGTGTAGATGTTGCACCTGCACAGGCGCTGAGTTTAGTACCCAGTTTTCAGATAGTAAAATCCGGTCCAGCCTCTTCAACACACAATGTTTCCCCACTCGATTATTGCTCCCAGATAGCCAGCATCAGTGAGATTACATTCCTGTATAGCCTCAATAAAGTCTGCTGAAGAGGCTAACTTTATTGGTTTACCTCCTTGTTTTTCCTCCGATGAGATTACCACATTAAAATCCCCTCCAATAAGAAGTGACTCAGTTATTTGGCTGCAGGCAATTTGCATATCTTTCCACAATTCAACTCGCTCTATACGAGTGCATTTTGCATAAAATCCCCAAATGTAGAAACAAGTCGAAGAGTTAGTAGATAGAACTTTCATAACCATTATCTGAGCCGCATCGATTATTACTGAAAATTGCATCAATTGGACCCACATGACCCATATTGTATTAGCTACGTTGGCAACCCCTTCATGAAACTTTAGTTTCTGAACTATATATGGAAGCTTGATGCTTCGAATTTTAGGTTCCAGCAGGACCACAAAGTCCAGTTTATGAGATTTTACCAGATTTACCAGCCTTGGTTGAGAGGGTTTATTTCCAATACCTCTTATATTCCAGAACAATCCTTTCGTCATTTGGATAGATAGTTAGCTTTGGACCTAAGATGATATCTTGTAGTTTTTGCTGGAGATTGTTTTTTTCGGGATTTACTCTTCTTTAGTTTCCTGTTGAGGCTCATGAAAACCTCCTCTCCCACAAAAACTCCCTGTGCAGCGGTTGATAAAGGGACAGCTTCTTCATCTGATTGCAAATATGCATCTTCAAAGGACTCCCCACCACTCCAAAACTTCCTCGGATTCTGACAATCATCCATATTTGAGGTAAAACAGGATTCTGGAGCACTGCTAAGACTTTTCCTGCTCTGTTTTTCCCCAAACATTGGTTTCTCCGCTGTTCCAAACCCCTCTACTAGGGCAGATTGCTAGTTTTTAGCATCAGTATTATTCCTTTCTGGGCCCTTAAAAGTAGGGATAGGAGATCCCCTTTTATACGGTTCAGAAATCAGATCATTCTCCTCAAAGTGTTCCAGGGCAGCATACTGAGAGGGAGTAGTTAAACAACATAAAGGAGGAGGATTAGCATAAGAAATACAATCAACATCCATATCCACTACTATGGAGTCAGAAACAACAACATGATCATAATTTGTACAAGTATCAGTTTTAAGAATAGCAACAGTTTCAGCATTAGCATTAAGATGATTATCCAGTATCCGACTAGCACTAGAAACAGAGATAATATCTGAGACAGGAACTATCAACTTATCCAGAATATTCATATCTTCCGAACCCAATCCAATTTCATTAGCATCACTAATAGCCTCAGGCTCACCAGTACGAACGATAGCAGAGATATCATGACTATTAAGGACTGCCCCCTCAGAGTTAGTGAACGTACTTGACAAATCCATTTCTGCTGCCACACTTTGAATCAAACCCGCAGCCTCAACTGATAGATTAAGAACTTGGACTATCTGCTGTGTCAGATGCTCCAGTGATGCAGCACCCATAGTTTTAACTTGACCAATTGAGGGTATCATTCCAACATCTACACTTTGATTAGTGCTAGCAACATCACCAGTACACACTGGATGATACTGAAGCTTCTATTTTCCCTTACCCTTTCCACCGAGTAACAAATCCACATTAGGACGATTTGGTTTCATTGGTGCTGTGACATCCTTTGTGCTGATTATGGGATTGGATGAACTAGCCAGAACCTTGCATTTCGCAATAGGATGACCCTTCCGCATACAATTACCACAGTAATTTGGGATGTAGGCGTAGGTAATTGGCTGCCGAAATGCCATGGATCCCATTTCCACCCAAACCCGAGAAGGGGGGGTCCTGAGCAAATCAATTTCCACACACAATCGAGTTTCACTCGGCCTGGTAGCTTCAATGTAGCTTGATCCAGCATCACAGGATTACCAATCGACTGAGCTATATCAAATATTGATTCCCGTTCATATAATAGCAGTGGAAGCTTAGGCAACGATATCCAAACTGACGCAATTGATGGCTCCTCATCACTGGTAAAATACGGAGTCCAGATGAACACACGCATTGAGAACCCACCAATATTCCAAATCTCGCGGAGCAAGATGCGATTTCTGTCCTCCATACAATGAAATCTCAGTAAGATGTGTTTGTAATCCATAACGCCAACTGAGAATTCGGATTTTAATCCCAAATTTGAGATAAGCTTTCTCAGTTCGTGAACTGGGGGCCGACCTCGAGAGAACTTACCAATTAACGACATCGCAAATGGGGCACTGAATCTCTCAACATCATCTTCGGTAAAAGTGATCGCCGGTTCCCCATCTTTACGCCATATATCACGCTTTGCAGCCCGCGCTTCCAGATCAGCAAAGGATTTAGAAGCCGCCGTTGCATAGGTCATTTTTGATGTGTCAAGACCTTCACCGGAAGGGTTTCCCTCCGACGAGGCCTCTGCCACAGTCGCAAGGGCCATGAAACAAGGTGTGGCCGGTCAGAACTGGCAGTATCGATAGATCCCGGCCTTTCCAGCCAAATCGAATGGTGATGAATGGAGTTGCAAATCGCGATCAGAAATCTCATGCACTACTATGTGTATCGCCAGAGCTATATTCTCAGATATGCCCTTTATAGGTTTATCAATACTTTCCTCCTCACTCATTTTCCCAATCTTCCTTTATCATAGGCCACTTCACGTTTTAATCTTATTAGTATCACTCTTTAATATAAAACCGTGAATACTATAAATTATTATTATTTTTTTGATATTACGGCAGTTTGCCGCCGGAAAAAACTAAAACTCTATCATATAAACCCTAAATTCTAAATCTTATAAACCTTAAACTTTATAAATCATGAAACCAAATTTTTGTACTATTATGTATTTTTTGAATTAATATTATGGCGGCTTCACCGCCAAAAAATTCAACCCTATCCTATAAACCCAAAAAGGTTGAATACTATAAATTTTAAACTTTATAAACCCTAAAACCTAAAATTTTACGAGATTAATATTACGGCGGCTTCACCGCTAGAAAACTAAAATCCTATAAACCCCAAAGGTTAAATACTATAAATTTCAAACTTTATAACCGCTAAAACCTAAAATTTTTCCTATTTTCATTTTTAAAATTAATATTACGGCGGCTTTGCGGTCGAAAAAATTTACAACTCTATCCTATAAACCCAGGAGGCTAAATGTTATAACCCAAAAAATATGTAATCGTAAATTTTGTAAACTTTTTATTTTTTTTAAATATTTTTATGATTTTTAAAAAAATAAAAGTGTATTTTAAAAATAAAATAAAATAATCATATAATATTACAAGGCCCCCAAATAGCTGTTGGCCATTTGCTGGCCAAAAAGGGGCCCTGGAGTATTTTTCTTTTGAATGTTCTTAGAAGAAGATGCTTGAGGGACCAAAGCTAAACTAGAGTTTGAGTAAACCAATCGAAAGAAGCAATTAACACCTAGAGTTAATTAATAGTTCAATGCTTTGACTTGGTGTTTTCTTATATACATCTATAAATGTAACTTGAATCAAACGGATAATGGGAATGTATAATTTGAAATTACCTTCCACTCCTGCTGAATCAATGTTCTTTGAAGCTTTTGTGTAGGGATGAACACTTGTAGGATTTTTTTTTAAGCAAAAGGTTTTATAAATGATAAAGTGTATGTGCATATTTACAATGGCTGGGCCAGCCCATTAAAGACTTATCTCTACAATCAGGCTAATATGGTACCACGCTGTATCATCCAACCCAAAAGAGAAATGTCCATTGTCCCTTGTTTTCTTAGCATTTGAAACCACTCCCACAATCTTCTGTTCAATTCTTTGACAAAATTTCTGATCTCACATATTTTGCTATCGAAATGAGCTATGTTCCAGTAATTCCAGATCCGCCACATGAAAGCGAACCTTGTCACACTGTGTGCTGCAATTCACCCCTTCTGGCGCCTGTTTTGCGAATTTTGTCAAGGTTGGAACTCGATGAGTTGGTTCTCTATGGAGCAATATTTGTAAAGTACGAAAACTTTGGACTTCTTATTTTTATATTATCGAACATAGTTTTTTTTTTACCAAATGAGTCATTTAATGCATACATGAGATAAATGGAGGGGTTGGAAGAGTAATAGGCTGAGAATATTTAACTAAACCCATAACTTTGGGTCCATTAGATATACTAACCCAAAACCTATACCACAACGGGGGCCAGATCTAGGAAGTGGGAGAAGAGAGGAACTCCGGTATTGAGGAAATCGGGCAAGGAATCGGGCGACGACTTTGATTAGGCACCCAAGGTAGGTGATTAATTCTTCTTGTGGGAGCGAGCGGAGGCGAAGGACGTCTGAGAGTTGGTTTTGCTCGTCACATAGGTTGTGGTGTTGGGGAGTTGCTAGGGCCGGCCCAGTGAGCCGGCCGGCTAGGGCATCCATCTAGGGGCAGCGAGTTGCAGAAAAAAAAAGTTGCAGAGAAGGGTTAAGCGAAGAAGAAGAAGGAAGAGGGACAGAAAAAAAATAGAAAAAATAAAATATTATTTTTATTATAAAGTTGGAAAAGGTTGTCAGGATCTTGTAAAGTTAACGTGTAAGTTTGAACTTTTTTTTGTGAGTTTGATTGGAAATTGCAAATTGAAATTAAAGATATATTAGACTATATTAATGAAATAAATATTCAAAATTAGCAGATCTATATATTCAAACTTTTTGAGAAAAATTTAAGATCTTTATCTATGTAATTTTTTATGTAATTATTATTTCGGCGATTCATTTACCGGAATTTTTTTTTACATTTTTTCTTATGGTTAGGTAGGCATTTATAGCTTTTTAGAAATTTTCGGCAACGAAGCATGAAAAATTTCGATCTTACTTACAAATTTTTCATCTGTGCTGTCAAATGGTTGTAAGAGAATAGTAATATTTAGATTATTAAATATTGGAAATTTTAATACTTTAAAAAGGATAAATATCGTCAACGTAAGTAGTCATGCGAGAAATATAATTTTTGTAATATTTAGTCATTTTCGAAATCTATCATACTATTGTAAAGTTCATACATAAGAGATTAAAAGGTCAATATTTTGCCACGATTCTCGCAACTTTGTTAACGAGAATTTCTAAAACCTTTTTTGCTTAAATTAAGTAGTCCTTAATACGCTTTTAGTCACCGGAATAGTGTCGGAATATCGGATTTTTCAAATGAGCACCTCCAATTTCCATTTTCTGGATCCGCCCCTGCCGGCTAGGGGTCATCCGGCTAGGGGGCCGGCTAGGGCATCCCAGACCCCAGGGCCGGCCCTGGGAGTTGCCCTCCGGTGGTGGCGAATAGTCGGGAAAGCTACCTCCGGCTGGACTTCGTGGTGGTTAAGAGGGTTTTGTTCTTGCTGCGTTCGATGTTGTGTGCTTGTTATGTGTTTCTGGATTTGTGTCTCTGTATGTGTGCGTGAATGAACTAGATTTATGCTGAAACTGCTCAAGGTGTTACCTTACGGCTTGTCCATATGCTAGACTTACTCGATTGATAGCGGAGGAGATGGTTGTGCACAAGGAATGGTGGATAGAGAACGGATGGAAAGGGCTAACCGATGGGGTTATGTATGCATAGGGAAGACCGACGTGCGTCGCTTGTGAATGAGGGGCTTCGGTCAGATAGAGCCAAGGCCTCTATGGTTCGGTGCATATGGTTGGCACGTTTGTACCATTTATGAGGAGCTAATGAGGAAACTGCTAAACAGGGCCGAGCGTGATGTGGTTCATGGAACGAGTGATGATCTCTGACTGTTAGGGAGGAATGAATATGCCAGTGAAAGGTAGAGCAATTTCATCGTGACTGAGAGAAACCGCGAGCGGTGGAGAGAGTGGATGCCGAGTGATGAGGGAAAAATGACAAGGAGCCTCGTAACGAGCAGAGTGCAAGAGTGATTCAAATGGAGGAGTCCCGTAACGGGCAGAGTGCAAGAACAACTCAAAGGGAGGAGCCCGGTAATGGGCAGAGTGCAAGAGCTATTCGAATGGAGGAGCCAAGCACAAGAGTGAAACAAGGGACAGAGAGAAGAGAGATGAGTTGAGTATTGAACCTGGAAGTGCGATGTGATGCGGAGAATCTACAATATCAACTGGCTAATGTCAAATGTGTGACCGGTGTGAATATTTAGCGTGGAAACATGATACTGTATAATTGAGTTGCATGAAGACTACGCACGTATCTGAGGAGGTTCTGCATCCAAGGGTGCAAGGGGACGAAAGTTTTATGGGGAAGAAGGGAACCATGTGATATGTGACTGAGCTCGCTAGGTCGGAGATTCTTCAAGGCGAGACGTGGGAGATGGTGGTGAACGTGTTGTGTGAATCTGGCGTACATATGTGTTACGATATGGACCTTTGCATGATTTGGTTATGTGATGTTTTGGTTATATTGACATGTGCATGTTACGTGAATCTATTTGTTGTTTTATGTGTTTTGGCTTCGTAAAGACGTGTGGAGGAAGTTTGCGTGCTTATGTGTTGTAGATATGAGCATTTGCATGTCTAAGGTATGTGAAGCCTCATTTATAGTGACCCATGCATCTTATGCGAACCTGTCTGATGAGTTACACGTTTTGGCTTCGACAAAGGGCATTTTGTGGCAAGGGGGTGCTCGGGAGTTTAAGTACAGTTAGGGTAAATTGTTGTGTGAACATAACTGAGCTTATTTTGCTTGTAGTGATGAAGTTATGTATGCATGTATATTTTATGGGAGGGTACCACCAAAAAAATAATTACTTATGGGCCATTGTGGTTTAAGAACCTGCAAATATATTTTTTCTTGCAGAATCGGAGCGACGTTGATCCATTTAGCTCGGAGGATATATCATGAAGTATGCTTTGGTTTAGTACGAGATGTTATGAGGAATTAGAGACTTGTGATTGACAATTTGTTTCGCTAGTTGCTTTGTTATTTGTATTGGACTTGGACCCTTATGCATAAAATTTGTTCTAAATTTAAATCCTACATGAGGATTTTTTGGGTTGAATTATATATTATTGAATGATTTTGGTATGGGCTCGGGTATAGCTCATGGGTCATACTGTCTTAACGAACCCAAGTTAGTTTTTGAATTCCTGGGTTCGTCACAATATTTATATCTGATTCCATGCCTGAATTGTGATTTTGCACATACGAAATAGATGTTCCTTGGTTTCAGCCTTGATACTTTGCATTGCTAATGTGTCTGATTCATGGTATGGGCAGCATAGGGCGCATGGGATGGTCTGATATGCTGGGATGATTTTCTGTCGCTGCAACATTTCTTTGGTTGGAAGTCGGTCTTGTTACATCCTCCATGCGATGATTGCAACAGATGGAGGTACAATTCCCTTCCAACTTTGCTTTAATTCTTAAATGGTTGCACTTGTGATTTATTATTTTATTTTATTTTTAATTAAAACCCATTGGGGTGGGATTACGTGTTAAAAATAAATGAGTCAAGGTTCTTAAGTTTCATACAATGATTACTTTCCTTGCATTTGTGAACAGAGCTTAGGATCCTAGGATTCATAATTAAGTTACAGATACCTAATATGACTACAAGATAACGAAATGCGCTCGAGGTCTTTGGCTGCAACTTCCTTAAGAGTGGCATGTAAAGAAGAGTGAATGAAATTGAAATTGCCATACCTGGCTCCCCAGTTTGCTAGCGCTGCTGCTAGTCTATTTTCTTTGCTTGAGCATTTGCGATCGTTACTGTGTTGTAAGAGAGAATGAGAGCTATGATGACCTATACTTTCTCTTTCACCTTCCAATGCTTGCGAATATAATGTCGTGTTGTTGCTGCTTAAGGACAATGTATCCTGTTTTGAGTGTATATTCACCATTGTTATGTTTGATGCTTTTCCATCTGTCTTGTTTTGTCCTGCAAAATCAGAATAGAAAGATCGTTTGTTAGATTTGCTAGGTCTTGTTGTTCCCAGTCATTCAGATCCGGCTTCCATTCAATCAGTCAATTCCATTTGTCACTGCTCCATTCTCACATTTCAGCAACTAATTTGTGCCTCTTTTTTATTTCTGATATAGTCTAGGATATTTTGCGTCTAATACTTCATTGTTGAGCCATTTGTCCTCCCAAAACTTGATATTGGCTCCCGTCCCAATGTATAGGATCTATTAATTTGTATACCATTCTTCAGCTAAGAATTCTTGGAGATCCGTCCATTATGTTGAGCTTGAATTTGCAGTCCTTCCAATTTCACCTTCCATGTTTCGCAGCTCAATTAGTCCTCCTGCTTTCAGCTTGTTTTGGTCACCATATCTTGATCTAAGTATTTTTTTTCAAAGATGATCTTCCTCTGTGAGTATTCTGCCGCCCCATTTACCGAGAAGTGCCTTGTTGAAATCCATTAGTCCTTGATTCCTAGTCCTCTACTTGACTTTGGTTGTGTAATCTCGTTCCGTGAAATCCGGTGGATCTTCCTTTACTTGTTTTTGCACCCAAAAAAAAGTTTCTTTGCATTTTTTCTAAATGAGTTAGGACTATCTTAGGGGCTCGATAGAAGGTGAAATACTAACATGGTTGAGATATTAGAATAGAGCTAATGAGCACTACTCGACCACCTTCTAAGAGTGTTAGATTATTCCAATGTTCGTACCTTTTCCTGGACTTTTCAAGTATGGGTTGCCATGTGCTTTGACTTCTAGGATTTCCTCCTAAAGGTAAACCATGATAAATCACTGGTAGTGTGTCAACTGTACAGTTCAAGTATGCTGCCACGGGTTGGAGCTCCTATTCCTTCATGTTAATCTCAATTAGGCTACTCTTATTGAAGTTTATCTTAAGCCCAAACATAACTTTGAATTCTATAGCTTGCTTAATCTATTCCTCTCGGAATTCTATTTACAGATACTGTCTAGCTTGGTCTGATAACTGTGTCTGAGGCAGTTCCACCAATGTGGGTCAATTCTGATAACTGCCCTAGCTTTTGCTACAACTGTGCATAAAGAAGACATTCATAGAAGTGTTGATGAAGCATTAAGTATTACGGAGTGGAGAAAGGCGATGAAGGTAGAGATGGAATTTTTGAGGAAGAACCAGACTTGGGTTCAATGTTGTTTACCTGTGGTTAAGTGCCTTGTTGGGTATAAATGATTTTTCACTTTGAAGACAGTTGAGAGCTTTAAAGCAAGGCTAGTAGCCAAGGGCTACACATTGACCTATGGGGTGACTATTCTGAAACTTTTTCACTAGTTGCAAATATTGATATTAACCAGATGTTTTTTCTGTAGCAGCAAATAAAGATTGGTCACTTTTTCAGTATGATGTCAAGAATGCATTCTTACATGGATATTTAGAAAAAGAGGCATATATGGAGGGACTACCTGGATTCTCATAGGATTTTCGACCTCAAGAGGCATGCAGGCCCAAGAAGGCATTGTATGGACTTGAACAATCTCTGAGGGCATGGTTTGGACATTTTATGTTAGCTATGAAATATTACGGCTACACTCAGAGTAATTCTGATCATACTCTATTCTTGAAAAGAGGACCTCAAGGTATGACATGTATGATTATTTATGTTGATAACATGGTTATAACTCGAGTTGATACTGGTGAGATTAATGAGTTGAGGGAGAAGCTCTTCAAATATTTTGAAATGAGGTATCTTGGAACAATAAAGTATTTTCTTGGAATTGAAGTTTTGAGATCAAAATATGGCATTCATATTTCACACAGAAAGTATGTCCTCAATTTATTAGCTAAAACTGGTATACTGGAATGCAAGCCAGCAGAGACCCCCATGGCGGTGAATCACGACTTCTGTTTGAGATATAAGGTTGAATAATGTGATAGGGAAAGATACCAGCACTTGGTGAGTATACAGATATATTTAACAGCTGGGGTCGTGAACCAGTTCATGCATAAGCATAAAAAAAACATATAAAAGCTCCACTCCATATCGTGGGATATCATAAGGGAACTGCAAATACTGGAGTTATGTTTCGAAGACATGTCCATTTGAATATGGAAGCATATACAGAGCGGATTGGGTAGGGAATCCGGTGGATCGTAAAACCACTTCTAGTTATTTTACCTTTGTTGGTGGTATATTGGTGACTTGGAGGAGTAAGAAGTAGAAAGTTGTTGCCCCATCAAGTGCAGAAGCTGAGTCTAGAGGGATTGCAAGGGGCTTGATAGAAGTTCTCGGGTTAAGGAAGTTGATGACTGGGTTGGATTTTTCACCTGATCGTTCGTTCCCTATCTGATGTAACAACCGTGCAAAAGTACAAATATCCAAAAATCCGGTACATCATGACCTACCAAACACATTGATATAGACAAACATTTTATAAAGGGAAGTTGGAAACCAATATGATTACTCCCCCATTTGTTCGATCTCGGATCAGCTAGCTGACATTCTCGCCAAAGTAGCTTTGGGCAATCATTCAAACATGTTTTGTTCAAGTTGTGTGTACCATTCCACTTGAGAAGGAATGTTAAATGAGGAGTGAAGATTAAGGAAATAAATATTTCCTTCATCCCTAACTGTTCACAATCCCTGATTTGTAGGGGTTATGGAAGTAGTCGTAGTATAGGTAGGGCTGTAAACGAACAGAGTCGCTCGCGAACAAGTTCGAGTTCGGCTCGATAAAAGCTCGTTCGTTCGGCTCGAAAACCTTAACGAGCTCGAGCTCGAACTTCTGTTCGCGAATAGTCTTAACGAGCTCGAGCTTGGTCGCGAGCTCTTAATGAGCCGCTCGCGAGCTTTAATATAATAATATTATATTATTTAATTTTTATATATATATTAAATAAAATAAAAAAAATAATAAAAATAATAAAAAATAATAAAAAGCTCGTGAGCTCGTTCGAGAGCCTATTCGCAAACGTGTTTGTGAGCTCGGCTCGTGAGCTTGGTTCGTGAGCTTGTTCGCGAACAGGCTCGCGAGCCGCTCGCGAACAAGCTCGAACCGAGCTCGAACACAGAGTTCGGCTCGTTAAGCTCGCGAGCCGAGCTCGAGCTCGGCTCGTTTACAGCCCTAGTTTAGGGTTTAGTCTTACGGTGGCGAAATCGCCATAATATTGATTAGTATTTTTAAATAAAGTTTAGCATTTAGGGCTTATAAGATTTGGAATTTAGGATTTTAATTTTATGGCGGCGAAACTGCAGTAATATTGATTATTATTTTTAAATAAAGTTTATCATTTATAATCTATAAGGTTTTGGGTTTATAAATTTTTTAATTTAGGGTTTTAATTTAAGGGCGGTGAAACTGCTGTAATAATTAGGTTTAGCATTTAGAGTATAAGGTTTTGAATTTAGAGATGTAATATTAATTATTTTTTAATTTAGTATTATGAGTTTTAATTTTATTAATTAATTTTTATTTATTTATAAATTACTATATTTATATTTTCTATGCAAAGTATTCTTCCTGACCCGAGCAGGTGCCTTATATACATAGTAATAGATCACAGCCAACGATCTTGAGATCCGACGACTGCGATCAAACCAACCTTTTTTATAAAAAAAAAAGACTGCAGTAAATGTTGCTTTAATCGTAGCCGTCGGATCTCAAGATCAACAATGGTTGTGATCTGTTACTATGTATATACGGACCTGGTGTGGACAAGAAGGGACTCTTTCTATGCATTTATATTCATTTTACTTTTTATGTAAGCAAAATCTTTTAATTAAACGACATTTAAGTTAACGAAATTATTAATTAAATGAATCTTTATAGACAAATAGCACTTCCTAATGGAAGTTTAGGCAGGGTTGAGTGATACATGAACAGTGAAAAAATCTTGTTGGGCTGAAGGATTACTAGGCCCAACTATGTTGGTCTTCCGGCTAGTTGCTACCAAACACATGATTAAATGCAGTAAATCATGCCATCTAAACGACTATACCAAGCGGGTCCTATCCTAGGTGAAACAAATGTGCTATTACTCAAGACCGCAGTTGTTGAATTGAGATACAAATCGAGTCAATTTACGAATCGTATCTTAAATAGTAAGATTCATCCTAATTTAATAAGTAATAAAATAAATACTTATAAATATTAATATTCTAAATAAATAATTATAATTATATAGAATTAACATAAAAAAATCACTAACACACTTCCTTAATATATGGATATTAATT
>JAOYMZ010000016.1:532432-560386 GCA_025802335.1 Pinguicula primuliflora | reverse complement strand
GCTAGTTGATTGTTGTGTGCAAGTGACAGTGAGCATCATGACCTCTGCTTCTTTAGTTTGCATGATAATTTAGTGCCCTTTTACTTTCAGTTTGTAATTTAATCAATCCATTCAAATTCGGTTACTCTGATTGCGTTCAAAGCTAAGCATGATGAGGTCCTACTACTTTGGGAGATGACTCTTGCTTGCCGAGGTTATTACTTGTCGACAACGTATGCTTGCGTATCTGCCTGATTCATATTTGTCGTATCAACAGCCGAGATAAGAGTTTGACACTATATCCCAATTTTCGGTAGGATAGATTTGACACTTGAAAAAAATTGTACAGTTCGATCCCAAGATGGATTAAAAAATACATAGAATAGTAAATGTGTAGCAAACAATCCTTGTTTGGTAGTGTTGGTATTTATGGGTAGAAGATTCATTTTACCTCATATTGTACAATGAGATACTAAGAAACATTTTTCCCACAAATTTCTTTATGATATTGGAGTCAGGTTCCACAAAACCCTAGCGCCGCCACCAGAATCCTACTGTTTCTCGACAGAATCGCGCGTTTTTGCAAGAATTTGCCCTGTTTCGTATGCCCGCGCATGTCTTTGTGCGCGTTTTTCATGTCTGTCGCCGCGCGCCGCCTAGAGTTCCGGCACCCTGCATGGCGGCCACCTGACTGACTATTTTTTGGCCGACCGGAGCGTGGGTATTGTGTTTTCGGTGACAAATAGTTGATTTGTGGGTGAATTTGTGGTGAATTTCTTATTTCAATGTATAATTGTGGATGAATGAGGTGAGTTATGAATTGTTGAATGTGGAGAATATATTGAGCATTCTGGAATGTAGTTAAGTTATCGTGGAGGTGTTGAGTTGTTAATTTGAGTGTGAATGGTGGATTGAATGTGATTTTTGGATTGGATTTGCGATGTGGATTTGAGGTTGCTTGTCATGGAAACTTGTTGATTGCTGGTTGACGATTGTTGATTGTTGGGTTGTTGATTATGGAGTTGGGATGGTTGATGGTTGAGTTGAATTGAATTGTGGAGTGGATGTTCATTATGTGTTGATAAATTGTGGATATTGTGATGTTGTGGAGTAGCGAATTTGAGGTAAATTGTGTTTGTTGATTTATTGATTGTGAATTCTGGTGATTGAGTGATGATGGGAGAAGAATTGGAATTCTTGAAATGTGGATCGTAATATTCAAGTCCTAGTCACATTTGTACATGAAATTGGTGTGTCTGTTGAAATTGTTTTCACATCTTCTACCCAGATACAGGCTTTGACTTCTATTTCACGCTACAAAGATTGAATAGTTGACTCAGGTGCCTCCCGCCATGTTACTGGCTATGCTGTGGAGTTTTCATCATATACTCATCTACTAGTACTAGAGACTATTCAGACTACTGACAACTATTCCGAATCAGCAAGTGAAATTGCAACAGTTAGAGACTACCGTGTGGCAACTGGCATCTCAACTTCAGGAAAGACCAAAGGGAACTCTACCCTCTTTCACTGAAAATAACCCGAGGGAAGGATGTAAGGTCATTAATGTGAAATCAAGAGGGGTTTCTGACAGGAGAAAAGAGGAAGAAGCTAAAGATCTCGAGGGAAGTTCAGCAGGGGACAGTGAAGAATGGGTTACCGAGGTGGATGAATTCATAAAAATGGTATCGCCATTAGATGACAGAGAGAATATTGTGATTTCATCCAACACTTCGAGGCTCCATGTTGAGCCACCACCTCCCAAACAGGAAGATCCAGGACCTATCATCCTTCCGATAAGTATTGAGGGTATTAATGTTCAGCAAGCTCTCTGTGACCCAGGATCAGCCATAAACCTCATGCTCTACTCTTTAGTGGATGAGTTTGAATTATCAGAACCTGAGCCTGGAACTGAGTGCCTCATGTAATTTGAAGATAAGAGTTTGAGAGAATCAATGGGAATAGTGAGGGACGTGCACATTTCAATAGAGAACATGGAATTTTCGGTGGAATTCACAATCATCGACATGGAACAAGACCCCAATGCCCTGGTTATCCTTGGAAGACCCTTCCTGAAAACTAGTGGGACAATCTTAGACATGGGAAAGGGGGAACTCACATTGAAATCTGGAAACGCTGTGGTAGTGTTTGATGTAGACCCTGTACGAATACAAGCTATGAGAGACAGTAACAGATTGAAAGCAAAACAAAAGAAAAAGTTCGGGGCAAGCAGTTCTAAAAGGAAAACCAAAGATATGTTGAACGAGGCAGGCATGAGGGATGAAGGTTTCCATGAGTTCTTGAAATGCCTGCTTAAACCGCACCCAGAAGGGAATAGGTCGAGAGAACAAGGGTCTCAAGGGCAACCACAGAAGAAGGAAAATACAAAGCATCACAAGGTCACGAGCTTGAGATCGGGCAATCAGTGGAGGATTTGTTGATGCTTCACCATAGACGACTGAGTCATACTTCACCATAGAAAATTTGGCCATACTTCTTTAGTATTCTGGATTTCTTATATCCAACTTTGTCCGATCGAATAAGGAAAAGTTGGTCTGTGATGCATGCGAGTTTGGACAACATATCAGGAGCTCTTACCCAAGTGTTGGGATAGAAGCTTTCATTTTTTTTATATGATACATTATGAGTTTTGGGGCCTTATCATACCGCTACTATGGATTGTATTCAATACTTTCTATCATTCATTTACGACCACTCCCGTGCTACCTGGATCTATTTGATGAAGAATAAGAGTGGTGTGTTTGCCTATTTTAAGGGTTTTTCCAAGAGAGTTCATACCCAGTTTTGTGCAGTGGTGAAAGTCCTGATATATGATAATATAACTGAATAATCTAATCTGACATTTAGTGAGTATCTATCCTCACAGGGTATCCTTCATCAGACCACATGTCCCTACATACCTGAGCAGAACAGAGTTGCAGAACGAATGAACAGACATCTTCTTGAGGTTGCTCGTATTACGATGATCGTGGTGAATGTTCCAAAGTACTTATGGGGATATGCGATGTTGACAGTTGCTCTATTGATCAATAGAATGCTCTCATGAGTGTTAAACTGGAGATCCCCCTTGAGGTGTTATCTAGTGCGAGTGATAGCCTCCTTCCTCCACTGAAGATTTTTGGTTGTGTTTGTTTTCGTCATGATCGCAGGCTGTCTGAAGTTGGATTCATGGGCCTTGAAGTGTGTTTTCATAGGATACTCATCAACCAGAAGAGTTATTAGTGTTGGAGTCCTGTTGATAAGAAACTATTTGTGAGCATAGATGTCATATTCCGACAGCATGAACTTTATTATGCAGATGTGGCATCACCTTTTTGCGAGGTGTTGGATACTCGCAGTATGAGGCGAGAGGTATAGAGGATTGTTGTTGGTAGCAGTGTTATATATGCAATAGTGTAGGCGATGTTGTGAGTGGTAATACTGGTGGTTGAAGAATTGTGAGTGGTAATCCTAATTCGAGGAGTGTTGTGAGCGTGAGTCCTATCCCTTGTTCTATTGTGCCACTTGGTGTTGATGAACCTCACTTGGTGGTGGTGTGCCATTAGGTGGTGAGACTCAGGTCCAGGGGGAGGATATAGTGTTGGTTCGAGCTCTATCTTCTCCGGAGACACCCATCATCAATGTTGATCATCTTGATTCCACACGTGATGTGGTTCATATTTCCTCTGCTCTTACCCCTATTATAGTGCAGAGATCCCCTCGCATTAATGCAGGAGTCTCTCCTGATCGATATGGTTATGATATAGATGATTATGTGTCATATTCTCATATGTCACATGCACATGAGACATTCATTGCATCATTGGACATGGTCTCTATTCCAAACTCGTGACAGGTTGTGAAGACTGATCCAAAGTGGAAGACATCTATGATTGAAGAACTTGGAACCCTTGAGAAAAATAAGACTTGGGAGTTAGTGACATTAACATCAAGGAAGAGAACGGTTGGGGGCAAGTGGGTCTTTACCTCGAAGCATAAACATGAGGGACGCATTAAATGCTATAAGGTACATTTGGTGGCAAAGGGATACAATCAGACATATGACATAGACTATGATATGACCTTTGCACCTATGGCAAAGATGAGCATTGTGAGGGCACTTACCTCTCTGGCTGTCAATGGAGGATAGAAGTTGCACCAGTTTAATGTAAAGAATGCATTTCTTCACGATGATTTTCTTCAGGAGGTGTACATGGAGATACCTCCTGGGTTTGAGATCAAGGACAAAGTGGGTAAGGTATTTCAACTCAATAAATCTCTTTATGGACTGAAACAATATCTCCGAGCATGGTTTGATAGGCTTCAAAGAGCTATAGCAGGCATGGACTATCGACAGGTTAATGTCGATTATGCAGTATTTTTCAGGTGTCATAGGGATCATATAACCATTCTGGCAGCATACATGGATGATATAATCATCCTGGTGATGATGAGAGTGAGATTGTTCAGCAAAAGGAGATGTTTGAAAGGGAGTTTAAGGTGAAGGTCTTAAGACCACTTCACTACTTTCTTGTGATTGAGATAGTATATGGAGTGGACGAGATAGTCCTGTCAAAGAGAAAGTATAAATTACACCTCATCACTGATACTGTAATGCCTGGATGTAAGCCACCCGTCACATATATTGACCAGAAGGTCAAGTGAGAGCAGATAGAGGAGAACTAGTTGTTCGGGAGAGATATCAGAAATTGGTGGGCAGATTGATCTATCTGACTCACACCCGACCTGACATATCATATGTTGTAAGTGTGGTAAGCCGCTATATGCATGATCCTAGGAAGGATCATATAGATATTATGTATCATATTCTGAGGTACCTGAAGATTGCATTTGGCAAAGGGCCGATTTTCACGAAGAGTGATCACTTAGACATTGAGGGTTTCTGTGATGATGATTGGGCAAGTTGTCCTGATAACAGGAGGTCGACCTTAGGGTACTGTATGTTTGTAGGAGGTAACCTGATCTTATGGAAGATTAATAAACAATAGACGGTTGCACCAGTTTCAATAAATTGGGTCGGCCCAACAAACGGGTCACGAGCCTTAGAATAAAATCGAGCCCAACAGACGGATCTCGTATATGTGGGTGCATGTGTAGGGTACCAAATTAAAAATGTGAGTATCATTCTCAAAACTCAGATATTAAAACGATTGGACTTAACCCACGATTTCTATTTACACACCTCTTTCTTGAGGTCTGCAACCGATGTGGAACAAAACCCACTTCAACATGAAGCCCATGCAAGAATTCATCTAAGCCAACATGTGCTGAAGAAGTCAGAAAGACGCTGAATGCAACCTACTAAACAAAAATATGCATGATTAAGAAAATAGGTCATATAAATAAAAAAAATGTAAATGAAGTGGCGAGCATGATATATAAAACAGAAATTTTCATATGCTGCGTCCTTGCGTGCTCAGTCCGGACTCAACTTTTCGTAGCACCATCCGTTTTCGAAATTGGTCGCACCATTGGAAAGATTATACAATGTAGATGACAATACACATGCTTTGGTCCAGTTTCGACAACGTTATCACCGTTTAATGGAGGGTTATGAATCCCCTTGGGTTAAGTAGTCCTAAATAGGGTTTTAGAAATTTCCGGCGATGAAGTCACCGGAAACCGGACCAAAGCATGAGGATTTTCATCTACAATGTATAAGCTTTCCAATGATGCGACCAATTTCGAAAATGGATGATGCTACGAAAAGTTGAGTACGGGCTGAGCACGCAAGGACTAAACATACGAAAATTATCCACATATAAAATATATTAATACAATTAACTTTTTGTTCTAATCTATTGTGTTTATGTATCATTTTTTTCTTATATTTTCTATTGTGTCTACCAACTTATTTTAGTTTTATTTTTTTTGTTGTATTTTTTAATGTTTTATATTTATACACCAACTTAGACTATGTATACATTTTTAGACGGTTAAGGTGTGTGCCAGCCAATGTTCGAGTATTCGCTGCCTGGACGGTCTGGGCGGCTGCCTAGGCGACATTTTCGGCCTGGCTTTCCCGAATCGGGGCTGGGCGGCCAGGCTGGGTGGTCTCCCGATTAGGCAGCCACCCAACCACCGCTGAGGCGGCCTGAACGGCCGCGCATGTGATAGAATTTAGAAGAAAGGGAAAAGAAATTGGGTCGGCCCAACACTCGAGTCATGAGTCCATGAAGAAGAAATGAGCCCAACCATTTACGATCGGTTCGGGTTTCGTGTGTGCAGGTGCACGTGGAGGTTAATTTGGTAGGAATGTGGGTGTCGTCATTAAAATCTTAAGTCCAAGGTAATAGGTTCTCCCTAAAGTCCGACTAGGCAATTCCTATTTAACTTGAACGCCACACCGAAGAATTTTTAGAAGAGCAGAAGCGTATACAGGCCACATTTTTTCCGATCGTTAGACCATAATCGGCTCTGATACCATGATAGAATTCATAGGAAAAGGGAAAGAAACTGGGCCGGCCCAACACTTGGGACACAGAGCCCATGAAGAAAAAACGAGCCCAACCGTTAACGATCGATTCGAGTCTCGTGTATGCAGGTGCGCATGAGGGTTAATTTGGTAAGAATGTGGGTGTCACCATTACAATCTTGAGCCTAAGGTAATAGGTTCTCCTTCAATTTCTATTTAAACTACTTCTCTCACACTTACACTTTCGGTGTGGGACAAGAAATCTTTAACACCAGGCACCCTGGGCAGTGGCTGGGCATCCTGGGCGGCTGCCCAGGCACCTTGGACGGCCGCCTAGCCAACAATTTTTTTAAACAAAAAAAAATAATTGTTCATTGCGCCTGAGCACCTCCTAGGCGACCTGGGCGGTTTTTCGACTCCGACTGCACTGCTTCTGCTTAGCGATTTCTCGAATACTGGTGCCAGCACATACGGATTGGGGTGGCTGCCTGTGTGGTTTAGGTCAGCCAATCGATCTAGACGACCACCCACTCAAAATCTGCGTGATCCAACCAATTGCGTGCACATGATCGCATTGTAAGAAAGTGCAAGCAACACACATTTTTGTCTATTGTGTATAACGATCGGACGACCAAGAAAAGAATTCGACTTCCATTCGACACACACCATTGGGCAAGGTGAAAAAATCGTTTTTGGTGTGTGTGCAGTGAGTTAATTCACTGCACACTATGCAGTGACCATGTGGCACTGCGGGATTGGTGTGGCAAGTGGGCCGATGTTAACACTTTTGCGCAAGCTCTCTGACCGACCAATCCTACAGTGCCACGAGGCCACTACATAGTATACAATGAGTGGAGCTTACACCCCCCAGTGGCGGACCCTTATAGGGTCTGAGGGGTGCAGGCGCACCCCACTAATTTTTTTTATATTTAGACTTGCACTCCGTCGCACTCCTTAATTTAGGAAAATGATATGGAGAGTGAAAATTTGGCAAGAAAAACAATAAGAAAAATACATGGTAAGATATTATTGAAAAACCATTAATTGTGGGGTCACTCTATAACCAATGGTATACTGTCAAATGTGTTATTGTGCTTTTCCTGCACAACTTTTCACTCTCCATATCATCTTCCCTTAATTTAATCCTAAGATACCCTCAAGATATATGCCCTATGTAAAACACCCCCCATAGTTAGAGCCCAGGATCCGCCTGCACACCACATAAAAGTTTTAGAGAAATGCCATTTGGACAAACGCCAGACCGAAATATTATATCGAAAGTGGGCGAAAAGACAACTTTATTCCTGATCCAGTGTTTCTGTGATAAGTAAGGAGGCAAAATGGTCATTTTTCTCTATTTCCATTTAAATTCGATCGAAAATTCTAGCAACGCTCAAAGTTTTATTTCCAATAAAAGCACCCCCAAGCCAGAGAATCAAACGAAAATAGCTGGTTGACCGTTTCCCTAGTTCGATCCAAGTTTTCTTGGCAGATTTTTTTCTCGATCTGCAGTGGTGCCCTGCTGTGCTCTGAAAACTTGAATTCTGAGAAGGAAACAAATCTATCCATTTCAACGCTCGAGGATAAAACAAAATTGAGATTGTTTTTTTTTTTCTGATCAAACGGCATAGAAGATGGTGATGCATGAGGTTGGTGGATTGAGGGCAGGCTTGATAAGAGATTCAATTCCCAATACAACATCAACAGAAATACGATCAACATCGTCCTACTCATCCTCGATTATTACCAATTACCCATTGATATCTGCTATACTAGCATTTGCTCTGAGTCAATCGTCGAAATTCGTCGCCACATGGTAGGTACACGCTCTGCTTTCATAGCTGGGTTTTTTAATTATTGCAAAATGGCCAAGAATTGGAGCCATCTGCTTTTCTCACATCCCTCTTTGATTTCGTTGTGTTGGTATATATTGTTTCTGATTCTATATCTGAATTCCGAACTACGAATCACTGTTGCAGGTACAAGGAAAATCGATGGGACCTCACGCAGCTTATTGGATCTGGCGGTATGCCATCGTCTCATTCTGCAACTGTAACTGCTCTGGCAGTATCAGTTGGGATCCAGGAGGGGTTTGGAGGATCACAATTCGCTTTGGCATTGATTTTGGCATTTGTGGTACTGTGTGTATATACAATTATCAAACATTTGGATCAATCAGCCTGTAGAAAAAAATATATTGTTTTTCATGTTGTTGTGACCATGTATTCATGTGTTTTGACACATTTTCCTTGGAGTACAAACATTGGTGAAGAATGTTTCTCCCAAGCTGTCTGAATTAAGAACTTTGTTCAAAAAGGCGGGTCGCCTAGGCCGCTTAGGCACCGTTTAGGCGCTAAGATGTAGCTCTCCGCCTTATCCGAATTCCTGCTTGCTTAGGCCTAAGCCTGCGTAGGCGGGCACTTAGGCCGCCTAGGCGGTGAGCGACCCCTAGCCACCTTCCACCTAGCACTTTATCGAACCCTGATTTTTTTTATAAAAGTTGAGCATATGAAGAGATACTGAGTGCAGCTGTATTTATGATTTATAGTAATAGAAGCATCATTGGGCTCGGGCAGATTTGTTTCTTACTTTTGTTTAATTAATATCCCGCAGGTGATGTATGATGCAACAGGCGTAAGATTGCATGCTGGACGTCAAGCAGAGGTTTGTAACTTATTGTTTTTGGTGTTTCTAAACATATGAATCTGTGGATGGATGGATAGACAGAAAGACACTAAATACCAGATTGTAAATGTTAGGTACTCAATCAAATTGTGTACGAACTTCCAGCTGAGCATCCTCTTGCTGAGAGCAGACCCCTACGTGAACTTTTGGGTCACACGCCGACACAGGTTCCTGCTTATTTATGCTTTCCATGTTAATTGAAATAATAATAATGAATTTGCTCTCTGCTCGTGTCGTGTTATATATTATTATTACAGCAAGATTGATTCTGAGGTTCGTCTTGTTTGAACCTGAAATTCAGGTTGCAGCGGGCGCAACACTCGGACTGGTTATAGCTACAGTTGCTCATATCTTTTGCAGCTAAGTGGAAATGCTGAAAAGGAGATTGATTGATTGATTGATTGATTTCAAAGTTATAGAAATTTTTATGTAGGTCAGAACTATAGAGAGGATATCGTCCATCTACAGTGTATCAACAGATGACATCGTTTCGGCCCAGTCCAATTATAACAATGATGTAACTCCATTTCAATCCACGGGCCGGCCCAACACTATGTAAATATTACTTTTCAAATACAAGTTTTTTGCCTACCCAAAAATAAAACAGATATCTTTTGGCATACCAGAGTTGTTCTACTGCCACGGCAGATGAGCAAGAAGACGTCTGATCGGCTTTGCTCCATGGAATGTTGTCACCATGATTCAGTGTTAAACACCATCATCAAAAGAATAAGAGAAACTCAAGACACACCAACGCCCACATCACATTATATATATAATATAGAAAATGGCTGGAACTTTCACACTCAAAGACCATATGGTTTTAAAATAAACATATCCATGTGATAGAACAAATTCCTGATTCCAGGGCATTTTCATAGAGAGATGAAACCCACATCCATAATTCATATGGTTAAAATGTATAAAGTAGCATCTACATGTTTTTTTTCCTTTTCCTTTTTTTTTTGTTTTAGCAGAACATGTAACCATCTACTAAACCATGAGATTTTTTTCTACCAGTACGAGTAAAAGTGTCTGCTTCAGCATAAGCCCAGAAACCAAGATGAAAAATCTATAGGCCAAGCTTCTTTGGTCTCTGTTTTCTCAGAGAAACCTGCTTCAGCCCAGGTATTGAAACCTGCTGCTGCTCCTTCATTCTTTTTATCCTCTCCATCTCACTGGCTTCCCTCTCTTTCTCCAGTTGGTCCCTCCTCAAGTTCTCCATCTCTTCCTCCATTGCACTTTTCTCTTGTTTCTGTTTCTTCTTATGCTCCACCATCGACGTGTCCGACTCCTTCACCGAGAAAAACATGGGTCCGAGCTCAGCCAACCAGTGGGGCTCCACTGCCGTGGCGCATTGCATATACTCTTTGCTCGTCAAAACCAGCTCATGGTAAATGACATAATCTGGAGTATAACCCAGACCATATAGAGCACTGCTGGGATGCAAGTGGCAAGGCATCCCATTCCTGCAATTGACATACTCCCCAACACCCTTCAGACGAGCAGAATTATGAAAATAGGCAGAACATATAGCTTTTCTCACAATGTCCCAGTCGGGCCCGCATGACGTTAGGGAGATTTTGAGCGTCTTTATGATATCGAGCAACTGGGATCTGACCTCTCTAGCCTTGCGCAGCCCTTTAACATGCAAGAAGTGGTCATTACACCAATCACCGCGATAATCATTAGCTTTCCATTGTTGGTACACATTCAACAGAGTAAGGTGGTCAGATTCTGGCACAAAGAACTTCTCCCTTGCTGCATCACTCTCCTCTGCACGGTCCTTGGGCCTGAAGAAAACAGATGGCACAGAAAGCATGGACACAATGGTTAAGACCTCATTGAGGCATTCCAACTTGTCACCCATCAGAAGCATCTTGGCAAGGGGAGGATCGAGTGGGAACTCCACCATCTTCCAACCAATATCAGACAAATCCCCAACATTGTTTAAAGCTCCCAAGACCCACAACTGGTACATGGAGTTGAGGATGTTCTCTTGAGGGGGAGGATCCATGAAATCAAAGTCTAGTAAATTGTCAATTTTCAAGGACTTGAGCAATAGAACAACATTGCCGAGGTTGGTTCGTTGGATTTCCGGAACAGGACTCTGAAGCATTTCATTTAAATATGCACTTTCAGTGTAAAGGCGATGGCAAGTTCCTGGCCCAGTTCTTCCAGCACGTCCCGCACGCTGGTCAGCAGCTGCACGACTAACCGGAAACACTTGGAGAGCATCCATACCCATACGGGGATTATAGACCTTCATTTTACTGTAACCTGTATCAATAACATAGTATATTCCATCCACCGTCAAAGATGTCTCCGCAATATTGGTAGCAATAATACACTTGCGTGCTCCATCTTCGGCTTTCTGAAATATCTTGGCTTGCAAATCAGCAGGCAGCTGGGAGTACATTGGCAGAATTAAAAGCTTGGGAGCGTCTTTTTTTGTAGAAATTAGCTGCTCCATGCGCTCTGTTAGAGCATAACAAGTTGCCTCAATTTCATCTTGACCCGTCATAAAGATGAGTATATCTCCCGGAGCACTTGTTATGTGAATCACCATGGCCTGCTTCACTGCAGCTTCAACATAATCTTCAGAAGGTGTCTTACCATACAAGATTTGCACAGGAAATGTTCTTCCGGGAATGTGAAATATGGGAACGCTACGAGGTTGTGTCCACTTGTTTAGTTGAGAAATGAAAAAAAAACATTATACCAAACGAAAGTTTAATGTAAAAGATCTTACCTCCCAAAAAAATTTGAGAATTTCTGAGCATTAAGCGTTGCGGAAGTTACAATTAGTTTAAAATCACGACGCCTGGCAACAACTTTCTTCAGGATGCCGAATAGGACATCTGTGTTCAGAGATCGTTCATGTGCTTCGTCCATTACTACAACACTGCAAGATAAAGAAGCAAATGATTTGTTAACAGGGGCCATAGTGACTAGCTTTATACACGGTAAAGCCTCTAATCCTTTTACCGATATTTATCCAGATCGGAATCTTTTAGTGTCTCCCTCAGAAGCACGCCATCAGTCATATACTGCAAAAAGAGAAAAATATTTAAAAAAAAATCATATCTTAATATCAAGACTTCCTGGTACAAGTTCACCTGACCCCCCAAATCAATCATGTTCATCGTCGTCATATAAAACAGCTTATAGTCAATAATGTAACTTCATTGATATAACCATATATGCCTTGCGCAAATTATGATTGTCAGGCATGACAATGAGCAGAAATGTGTAACAGCCCATTCCACATGGCGAAATAGATAAACTGAAGTCGAAATTGCCTGCAGGAAACAAGTTAATGTCAGTACCTTTATAATGGTGTTAGGCCCGGTCACATCCTCAAAACGTATTGCATATCCGACTTTATCACCAAGTTCGGTTTCCATCTCTTCACTAACTCTTTTCGCAACACTCATTGCTGCTACACGTCTAGGTTGAGTACAGCCAACAATCCCATTGGTAGTGTATCCATCTTCATGGAGATACTGCAATAGTCATACATCAGGGAAGAAAGCTGAACCGGTTTTTTACTTTGCTCACCCACAAATACGTAAATGATAATAACTCTAGACCTACCTGGGTAAGTTGAGTAGTCTTTCCCGAACCGGTTTCACCAACAACTACCACTACTTGATTCTCACGTATCACCTGCGCGAACAAAAGAGAAGAAGAATTATCTATTTCCAAAATTTACCAGCTACAATATTTCTCTTGTAGTAAAAATGAGCATTGAATTGAGTCACGGGGTCAGGATTAACGAGGCAAATTACTGACAACTGTTTTAAGAAATTAGCTTTGCTTCTTAGCTTTATGTCTTTGAAAGAAAGGATAAAAAAGGTAAGGAAAGAAAATGAAGAAAAGAAAAGAAGAAAAAAATACAGTATGAGCTGGCGCAAGGAAAAACAGAATGTACCACAAGGTGTTTTTTTCTTGGGTGGTCAGACAATTGAAACAATTAAAAAAATAAATAACATTGGATAACATATGCGAAGATAAATAAAATCAAGCAAATTTAGGATGAAAAAAGGGGGTAAAGATAATGAAATAGAAATGTTAGTATCTTCTCAATCTTGCTACAATTAAAGACAGACGTACGCAACTCTTTCCATAAAGCAGGTCTTGCCATGTACATCACAAACAAGCCCGTGAAAGGTACAAACCTGCAGTAATTCCTCACGAACAGAAAAAATGGGTAGATATTGCCTCTGTTGTGATATTGTTCTTGATTTTGCAAAATCACTCACCGCCTCAACCTTCTTTAAATGCTGCGCAAATTTGGCGTCCTCCTTAAAATCAATTTCACCTTGTTCTCCCACTACTGCAGTATCTGCATCAATCTAGCAAACAACCAAAGATTAAAAAAAATTTTAAAAAAAAAAGTTCAAGACAATTAAAAAGATGGCACGGCAATTTCACAATGATTATACATTTTTGGATGGTGACAAACCTGTTCTGCAGTTTTCTCAACACCAAGAATATCACCAAGCTTAGAACCAGCAAGTTCCCAAAATCTTTGACGTGATTTATTCATGCTCTGTTTTTCACGAATTTCCCTAACCAGGTTGGAGCCTTTCCGTGATATTATGGCCATATCTGACGTACGGTCTTTTAACGGCATAACAGGCTCAGCTTGCTTTGTGAAAACAATTCTCCCATCAAGAAATGGTGGCTTTGTATCTGTAACAGAGGAACCATAAGACTCCATAGAAAAGATAAAAAAAAATCTTTATCGAAGGTTAAAAATCGAGTTAATTAGAGGTTACCATGGACAAGAAGGATAACTCTTTCTTCTTCCTCATCATCAAACTCAGTCTGCAACTCAGTTCCCCTGACAGCTCCTGATCTCAGGAGTTGTCTGTCCTCCCACTGAGCATTATCAGCTGTAAGCTGAGATAACTTTTTGCTCAGAGAAAGTGTCATTTTGGTTCCATCCCTTCGAACCTATAATTAAATAAAATTGTTTTTAAAAACAAAGATTCAATGGGAAAAGGTTTGATGAAGTGTTGAAATAGTGAAGTCACTGTATAACAGGTCATCCAATAAGTCAAATTGAATGCCGTGCGACCAGATTGCATACTACAACTCATAAGCAGCCAGAATGCATGTTCATGCTCATATGAGCATCTCGTGGGAAAACAATTTCCACATATTCAATTGGAAGAGAATAATATTCTGGAGTGAAGAAAAAACCAATTACAATTGTCTTCTAGGGATAGACAAGGTAAAATCTGCAAAGATAGGACTTAGAGAAAGAAACAGAAGCAGTAAAAACAAATATTCCTAAGTGTAGGCACAGCGTATCAGCCTTCGACAAGAACAAAAATTTATAGACCGATGACCAAAAACTGAATGATGATTGTATGCATGGCTCTGAAACTCAACGTCAACACTAAGAGAACAGAACTCCGAAGATACAAATCTTTTTGAAGTAAATAAACATTGAAACTATACCAATCTTTTAGCCAATTTGGGTTCCTTATTACGAAAAGATGCCTCATCACCCAGAAAAAATGAAGAACTATCCGCCTCATTCATGGTGCCACCTTCTTCTCGATCATACCTGCAGCATGACCAACACTAATTACAGTGAAATGGCAGGTGCATCATGTTATTCTCTAATCCCCCATAAGTTAACACAGCTAACATCTGTACTTGACATGAATAATCTTTTCTTTTGACATTCAGAAAGGCATTTATCCAAAGTTATGCCGAACATCGCGGTAGATGACAGTGTATAAAATTCTTCTGGCGTAGATGATCATGCAATCTAACACAAGCTCTGTTTTCAAAATCTTATGATTTAAAATTTGAATCCTACAATTCGACTCGATTTTAGAGCTCATCGATTCAAATCTTGCATATGAATCATTTATGCCAATCAGTTTTCTGAATTTTACGATTCGAATTGTAAGGTTTACGATTGAATGTCAATGATAAACTTTAATAATTATTTATGGGGAGGCTATATAGTCATCCTCAAATACACAAATAGTGTCACTCACATAGTCCATTATCGAAAATGGTCACATCGATCGCAAGTCTATACAAAGGAGACCAAATGCCCCATACTTTTAAATCCTAATTTAGGATTACTTAACACGTGGAAAAAGTGCATGGGTTTTTTATTGGTGACACGAATTTATGGGTCTTAACACGAATTTATTGGTGACAGAAAATTCTGCCAAAGCATGGGTATTTTTCCTCCTTTGTATAGACTTTCAATCGGTGTGACCAATTTCGATAACGGACTATGAGAGTGGTCGAAATTAAACGTGAGTGACACAATTTGTGTATCTGAGCATGACCATACACACTGCAATATTATTTATTAATAATATTTTTATTACAAAACATTTATTTTAGTACATTTAAAACTATGAAAGAATCTTTACGAATCATGATTCGTTTCGATTCACGATCCAAATATTGATCATTTCGATTCACGATTTGAATCTCAATTTGACAACTATGGACACAAGTGATAATGATATATAACAAAGAAAAACTTCAAGAAGGAAATTACCAAGCACGATCCGAAATATACTCCATCTCTAAATTCATGCTTTCAGATATTTCATCATTTTGGCCTCGGGATGTATCATCATTGACCTAGAACACGAGTAAGAGCAGAAAAAATTTAAATAGAAATAACAGAAAAAGTATAAGAGACGAAGAAGAGGATGCAGAACACTCACTACATCAGATGATCGCAACTTATCAGAAGAGAAGTTAAGTTGGCTTGCCTTCCGACTGTACCGCGAACCTGTGAACCTGATAGAGGATCCAGATGCACGAATTGGAGTGGGAAGAGGAGCATTACTATCCCAAGGAGATGCAGCACCTTAAGTTTAAAAAAACAATTGGATTAATTGTGAGAACTGTCGGAACAGAGGTATGGTGTTTAAAATAATTGCAGATGCAACATTACCAGAAGAACTAGGTGTGTACCCTCCCAACCATGGGGAAACAAGTCGTGCATCTGGAGACGCGCCCGCAAGCATGGGAGATGGAAAACGCTGGTGGTGTTTGCTGTTAGAACTGTAGCTATCACGATTTGGGGTATCTTCCCATTCCCACCGCCCATCATCCCATTCAGATCTAGCTGCAATCACATAATTCATGAAAGAAAATGGAAATTTTAACTTTTCTTGCATAAAAAGCTTATTACTATCTGTCTGTCATGTAATACATGAAATACGGAATATGGTTCATCTTTAGTCACACAAGGATCCAAATGGTTCAACATTCAGTTAAGAGATATTAAACCGTAAAGAATTTACATATAAAAGAAGTAAGAAGAAGACCAACCAGGTGTCCGCCTCATAGTACCATCATGCCTACTTCGCTTCCTTCCATAGTCTCCATAATCGTCCCTATCTTGATGATATGGCGACGCCCTAGGAGACCTCCCTTCACTGCTAGATCCATGTCCATATCTTCCTGGTGACGTGGAGCTTTTGTAGGATTCCTGATATTTAATTGCACCCCTGTTGCCACGGTCAACATACTTTGAAGCAGGAGTAGTATTTCTGGAACCTCTTGTGGATGCAGATGGAACCTAGAAAAGAATAGGTGAAAAATACTACATTAGCCATATAGGCCGCACATTCCTCATCATTAAGAAGCGGTTTTGTTTCATTCTTTAAGCAGTCTGGAGAAATGCATAAGCATCGGCCATTCTCCAATTTAAAAAAAAAAGTAAAAGCAGTAAATTAAAGCTGAACCTCTTAGAAGGTTCACGACAGCTTCTAAAAGAATTTTAGAAAATTCATTCTACAGTAACCTCCACATGTGAAATATATATTTATACAACCTTATTTTGAAGAAAAAAAGATAAGGATAAGAACTTTAAGAGATGGAGTTTTCAATTCTTCAACCAACTATTAGTTTCACATACAGTTGTCGAAAGTTTGGCATCATATCTATTCGAAAAAAGGAGATATCAAGAATGAATAACAATTAACAAAAATTGTCATCAGTTGCTAGAGAAGGATGTAAGAATTAGAACTATTAATGAGGATCTAATTATAATCATCATACAACTTTGAACGCTCCATGTAATCTTAAGATCATAGAAAAAAGGATCTAAAGGAACAATGATCAGATCGTGTACCTCTGACAGGGATGCTCCAATTGTTTTCTCTTCTCTGCTAACTGATACTGAAAATAAATTGGATAAATAGTTAACAAAACTAAAACTACTGAATCAACAGCAAAAGCTCAATACTTGGCCCTGCTTGAACAGTTGACAAAAAAGTTCTCAATTTTGGCTTGACTTTTAGCAGTAAGAGATTATATTGGAGGTGAGTCATAAGACTCATAATTAATATTAAACCTCGGTTCATAAGAAAATTATAAACCTGGACTTGGGTCTTCAATTGACGATAATCCACGATATTGCCGATTAGCATGACCGTGTCTACCTTTTGTTGTGGTATCCTCCACTTCAGTTACCAAAGAATAATTCGCCTCATCTTCATCTAGAGATGCTATAACAGAGGCCATCTTTTGCTTTGGAATCTTAAACAACCCATCGTCTTTCCATTCAGAATGTGCCCTGGCAGAGGCATTGCTCCCTGTATGAATAGCCAATTATAACATGAGCACCTAACAGAGCAATCAAAGATCATGTGTAGAAGAGCATACATCTGCAAAAGCTTATGTCTTTCAGATATGATCAAGCATACCTAAATTGGATTTTGTGAAGACTATTCCATCCCTTCCATCCATAGTACCAAAGAATACTTCACTGCACCGACTGAACTAAGACCGTCCAAGCTGCAGGCACTTGATGTGGACAATCACACTGGTTTCTGGTTATTGTAATGGCAGTGACATCCAACGTAGTTAGCTGGTCAAAAAGAAGAAAATTTAGAAGGGGCTTCCGATCCTTTCTCAATTGTAAAACAACAAGCGGCATCCCAACTCAAAGTGTCCGGATGGTACATTCTCTTACTTCTAGTATCAGTTTGATTTGATGTTTACAAGGAATTTGTTATTCACTGACAAACAGTGCCATTGAGGTTAAAATGAGGAAAGAGATTCATACTACATGATCAGCCACCAATCGATCGTCAAGATATAGACACAAAAGAGAAGTAGCTTTTTCCACAGTTACACTCATGTATGGATACAAGCCGAGCTCGGACGAACAAACCATGGTAGAGCTCGACTTGTTGAGCTTAATGAACGAGCCGAACTCATTTGTTAAACTTAATGAACCAGCCGAGCTCGTTAGTTAAATTTAACAAAACGAGCTCCATATTCCGGTACCCATTCGCAAGCCACTCGCGAACGCATTTGTTAACGAACTCATTCGCGAGCTCATTAACGAGCTCACAGTTTAAAAGTAGAATTCCGAAAGTACACATTGAATAGTGGAAACTGGAAAAGGATGAAAAGAAATCTATAGTTTATCTCGTTAGAAAATAGAAACCAACCCAATTTAAAAAAAATTGTTTTTAGGCCAAAGGCCTTTTCATTTCTGTTTCCAAACTATGAAGAAAAATATAGAATCATCACAGTTATGTTTGTAACAACAAATAATAGCAATTTGGAGATCTATGTTTTATCATCCCACAAGTTTGGCGTATTCAACTGTTCTGACAAAGTTTTCTAACTTTGGCATATGAACTGAAGTCATATTTGTAACAAATAAAAATTACAGCTAACAATAACAGCACGCTAGCAGCATGAGAATTTTTCATATACTAGCAGCAAAATACGAATTTTTCATGGACTAGCAGCAGCTAGAATTTTTCATATAATAGCAGCATAAATAACATAACATTAACATGATTAAACATAACAAATCAAAAATCCATAATTATCCACCCTAAACCGAAACCCTAATTTGAAAATTATTAGGAAGAATGCTTACGAAAACCCTTGGACGAACCGCCGCTCTGCAAACCAATGGAGTAGTGCCGAAGAACGTGAACCGGTGAGATTAGGGTTATTGGGCGTGAGATTATCGCAGTAAGGAAGAAAAACTCTGGGTGTAGAATCAACAAAAATAATTTGGCTACACCGGTACGAAGAAACTCGGACACGGCGATTTGAAGAATTGCTAAAGAGACTTTGAAAAGGAAAGAGGCGACGATCGTGAGGGAAGAAGATAGAGGTCACCGGGTCGCGCTAAAAGGTACGACCCACCTGGCAAAATGGATCAAATAATATAAAAAATAATAAGATCTATTTAGGAATAATGGCATTGAAATGTTAACCAATACTAAATATTTATTTTGCTACTTGTAACACATCGTTTAAGCTAAGTTTAATTTTGTTGCTCTAAAAATATTTTATTTAATAAATTTTTAGTTTTTTGTGATGTTAAAGCTGTCGAAACCGAAATTCATGACTGTTTTCGATACCATTTCAACGCGCGAATTCCAAAAACGATCTTACTCTTTTTTTTCGGCAACCAAAAAGTATTCACACCAGATTACCAGTACATGTAGCACTGTCGAAATGGATCAGCCTGTCACGCATAAAACATGAATTGAGTTAGCCCAACACGTTAACAAAATTGATCAGGCTGACCTTTTTTTTGCCGTGTTAACCAGGATTGAGTAACCTAACCCATCATCCCGGCCTGGCAAACCCATTTTTTAATTAATTAGTTAATTAATTTTAATAATTATTTTTCAGATTTTATTCCAAACAGATAAATTCAACAAATTTGATTAGATTATTTTCTGTTTAAAACTAAATATTTTGAAGATATTTTTTAAGATACTCAAGTCTTATGTTTTGAAAAATTATTGCCATATTTATCTGTATTGTAATTTTATTTCATTATCGGATATATATTCTAAATGAAATGAAAAAAATGAATCACAAAATATAACATTTGATGACAAGATTGTTAAATTTTAAAAGAATGTAGGTTTACCAAAAATTGGTCCAACATTTATTCAGGTTATTAATGATGTTCGGTAAAGATTGATAACGCCTTTTGAATTTGTGAAAATCATGAATAAGTAAATAAAATAATAATAAATATAAAATATTATTTCTATATATAAAAAGGAAGGAGAAACACGTTTTAGTTTGAGCTTTTGTAAATAATCTTTTCAGTTTTTTCTCCTTTTGTTCACGCTTCTTCATTCATCGTTTTTCTTAGCAGCAACCCTTACTACGTGGATTCATTTTTTGGTCCGTCTAATCCAGTTTGTTCTTCAGCGGCAACGATTTTTCTTCAGCGGCAACAATCGATTGTTCTTCAGCGACAAGCCTTTCTTTCCCAGACAGTGGATTTCTCCCTACCTTCCGGCCTTCCGTTTCTTTTCTGAATTATCTTCTCAAACGTGGTTACATTTGAGAACGTGGGGACATGGTATTCTCAAATGTCTGCCGAAATTTCGAGTAGAAAATTACTCCGGCTGATGTTGGTTGTGCGGTGCCCTACATGAATTTGCATGCACCAATTTTGCAGAGACATTGACGTTTCGTCCTTCAACGGTATACAACAGAACATTAGATTATGTGTCGGCACCTTGAGGTACAGTTCACACGGAAGGAGTTGTTGGAGGTATATAAGGTTTTCGATGTTAGCTCCACTGCCACCACCTCCGCCGGACAGTGTTGTGGTGGCGTTGGAGCATACCAGCCATGTGAGGATGAAATACATCAAAATTGGCTGGAGACGACGAATTTCACTAGAGAATCTCATGAGTAAGATCCTCCGGCACAATGTTGTACGGTACGTAAACTAGGATGTCATCGGTACAGAGATGAGTAGTATAAATAGAATAGAGTATGAAATAATAAGGCGAGACTGGTATGGTAGAAATGGCAGTTGAGTGCGACTTCCAGGATTTTTTACTTCAGTACAATTACCACACTATATTGTGGTAGAAGACTTATGAGGATGCATTTTTTAATTTACTCACTTGACACCAGACCACCTTGCCCAGTCAATGAACTGCATTTCTCCATAAGAGATTGCCCAGTCAATGATTTGCACAATTGTTGGCAAATGGAACATCAATTGTGAACGCCATGGCAACTACTCGTTCCAGCCCGACGACGATCTGGTATTGGGTGTTGGATGAAACGGCATAAAGACACCTGCAATACAGTATGAATTTGCAGCTGAGCAGAGGAGGAGAAACTAAATGTGTGTGAAATTTATGGAGAGGAAAGATAAATTAAATGAAATCTCTTTCATCTTTTTTTTTGGAGAAATGGATAGTTGACCGAACCTAAACCAAACAAAAACCAAATTACTATAAAATAGATGTGTGTGGCCCACACAAATGCACCCACCCACCGGGCGTGTGTTTATGTACTAATAAATGCACTATTCGATCGGTTTGTACGTCGTCTAACTCCGCTCTTTTTTTGTGGAGAGGAGAGATAAAAAAAATGTGTCAGGTTTATTACCTTTTGCAGAGGAGAGATACAAATGCAAGGGTTAATTGTGTACTAATAAAAACCCACCGGTTTACAGAAGTCTGATGCTCCATACCGCTTTTCTGTAGCTCGATGAGAGGTAATTTCCAAAAAGTGTGAAGATAGTGTGGCATATAGAAAAATTTGCTGTAACGTTTAGTTTGTCAGGCCATATTTTAGTTTACTCTTTTTCAATCTGTAAGAATTTCTAGCCATGACTTCTCTTTTGAGTCGGTCTTTTACAAAGAGTAATTCTTTCGTGCTCTTTTAATTCTCCAGGTGTCTATACCTAAATCTACATGTGTCTTGGAGTGTGAATTTTGTCATGTTTTTTTTGGATTTTTGTTGATTTTATTGCTTGCTGCTTATTTTTATATTTCACAGACCTAAAGTCTTCGTATATCTCCATGCACAAAGGTCCTTGCCGTCATGTGCAAGCTTGCAGCTTACGTTGCAGCATCATTTGCAGATACAATTTCCAACATACCCATGGTTTAACTTTTGAAATTGCATGGAGTATCTCATTCGTTGCACATATTAATTCGTGAGCTTATCTCTGATAAAATTGCATTCGTCTTTAATGTGTACGGATTACTTCCCCGCCTTCATTGCATACAGATTAATCACCTCCTTCAGCACAATAAATCTAGGTACCCGTTCAAATCCCCTTTAATGTATTTGAATTCAAGCCGTTTTACTGATAAAAGGGGGTGAGCAAAGGTTTCAGAACTTCGGGTGTCCGGGCCAAAGACGTCATCACTTTGGAATCGCTGGAGTCGGCAAACGTATAGTCGAAGACTTCATATCTATCGTCCTCTCCCGTAAGCATTTGCTGGTAAATGTTGAAATAAGATGCCCAATATCCCATACCGAAAGCATAACATGAAGAAACACAAGTATAAAATATAGGAAAGGTGGAGGAACTCATAACCTTGTGCACAGGGTTTTGTTGAGGATACCCACATTCCTAATAAACAAACCCCACATGCACACCCGCATAATCGAGGCCCACCATATGAGCTCAACATAATTGAGATCCGCCATATGGGATAATCAAAAAATATATATAAAAAAATACCAACAGTAAATCCTTCCTTATGATCGACACTCTCTCATGTTCTAGACTTTGAATATGGATTTCGGTATTATTAATCTGAATTTGGATTCTGACCTCAATTTAGTTTTGTTCAGGGTCAACAACTCTTGTTGTGCCATGACAGAAGGATGAGAAGCATTAGGATGCCGAGGTTATTATTTTCTTTCCAAGTAATGGATTTTTTTCCAGTTGGCGTTTCGGTTAAATTTGTGCAGTGTCGTTTCTATTTTGAGATTGTCCTTTTGATCTTTGGACATATTTGATTTTAAATTGTTTTGTTTGTTTTGATTATTTGCTTTTTGATTGTTTGTTTGTCACCGTGTCAATTCAGGTTGAGATGCTTCATTCCCACGCGAAGAATTTCGTCAGGACTTCCATGAATCATACAATCGTAAGTTTCAGGTTTTCTGCTTTCAGTTCTCTACCCAATCTTCACCCTCATTATTAATTACCACTTGAATTAACTAGGTCTCTCCTCTGGCATTCACTTTGCAGGCTTTCTTTGTGAACCTTGAATCAGCATAAACTGCTACCACGCAGATCTCCACGTGTTGTTGTTCAGATTGAAGAGAACCGTGGTTGATTTGGAAAATACACAATTAATGGTTACTGTTGACTACGGAGGAGATTAATGATGTTGAGTCCTTTCTTTAATGGTTTCTTCTCACTTGAACGCTAATATTTCGAGATGTTGATTGATGTTTTTTAATATCTTTGGCTTGTAGGATAAGGGTTTGTTTCAACCTAATGTGTTGCTTGAGTTGTGATGTGCAAATTTTCTTCAGTTAGAGGGACCTTACAATTGTGCTCCTTAAGAGCATGTCCCTTCCTCCATTGCCTTCTCTTCATTACCGCTGATCAGGAAGAGTCAAAGTGAATGAGCAATACATAGGTATGCTGTCGGATAAATTTGTGGACTCAATTTTCTCTTCTAGGATTTTTTTTCCTACTGATGAGGGGTGGCTAATAGTAATTACAGGGAGGTTCCTGGCTGGACTCTATATGTATCATCTAAAGTCCTATTGACTGCCGTGTGAATGGAAGACCAGAAGGTGTGATGGAAGCCTGCCCATTGCACTATCTCAAGGTAATGAAAGGTCGATTCCTGCATTGCTCAACTTATAGATGTTTTATTTTGATTTTATTTGGCAGATTGCATCCGGCGAAGATGTTGAATTCTTTGAAGGGAAAAGGATAATTTATGTGGTGGATTTTTTAAACAGGAACACATGGGATTCTATTGTCTGTATGTTGTTGAATTCTGTCAAGAAAAAGGGCAATCTTCGAGGCTTCTGATTGAAGTGAGTTCACAGAATCTGCGTGATCCGGAACAAATGAAAGGTAAGTCTGCCACGGAGGCATTGGGCTGACGAAGTTAAGTCTACCACATAGACATTTTTTGGGCTGACGAAGTCCTTGAAGCACTTCACATATTGCAAAGTTATTGACAGGTGCAATACATACATCAGATATCTATCACTGCTTTCCATTCAAGAAGGGGTCGCAGGGGTGGGGGTTGGCGGGTTGCGGGGGGTCGCAGACATGTGTTTCTTCCAAAGTGTTAAATCCCACCCCTCTCTCACATAGTGGTGGCATGTGGAACCCACACAAATGTTATGTGAGTGGGGATGGGAAAGAGGTGGGATTTAACACCTCTGGTGACACGTGCCTTTGTTATTTATGCATTCCCATCAAATTATGTATTTGTTATATCATTTTTATCTTTGACCCGTAGCTTTAGATACGAACAAATTCTAGTTATACTATTTTTATCGGATGCCCAGAAGGGACATTCTAGTTATACTATTAAGTGCATGTTTTGTACATCTACCTACCTAATTTTTTCTTTTTAGCTTCTCATTTTCATTTTCATTCTTCTTCTTTTTTGGAATTTTTAGAGTGTTTGGAAGAAGGTAAATTCATTTAATTATTTACAAAATTATCATTTAAAGTAGAAGTGGAAAAAAAATAGTCTCATACCTGCTTCTCAAAAAAATGAGAATCTGACTTAAAAATAAGAGAAGTAGAAACAAAAATAGAGTTTTAAAACATTCATTTTGAAATAATCTAGAAAAAAGGAGAATGAGAAAATTAATCAAAAAATAAGTGGTGTAAAACAGACACTAAAATCCATCAAAACGCTGCACGCAGGCCAAATCTACAGGAAAGTTGCTACTCTTTTTTTTTGAAATTTTGAGGGTATTTTCGACATTTCATGAGCCACTTTCTGCAGCCTTTTTCTGTCCTTCTTTGCGGCTCACTTCTCTCTCCTCGACGGCTTCTTCTTCTTCGGCAGGATACAACTTTTTTTACAGCTCGATCGTCCCCGTCGTCTCTTACTCGGCCGGTCGGCTTCCCTCTTCTTCCACACTGTGCGTGGAAGGGGAATGTACCCGACGACTGTCGTGCCGTTTGTCGCCTGCTTTCGATCCTCCCACATCCCTTCGGCGCCGTCGTTCTCTCCCAGAACAAAATCCGCTCTCCGATTCTTTATGGCATCTGCCCATCTCCTTTTCCGTATGGCGTCTGCCCATCTACTTTTCTATTTCATCTCCGAGTTCCTCCCTTATCTTCAATTCGACGCAACTTTTTGGTCGCGACTCCTCAGATTAATGCCCTTCTCATTCAAGGGCCTTCAATGATGAATTTAATATGTTGACGTCCCTCCTGTTGCCCTTCCAATCGACGGTTACATATATAACTGTATATATTTCGGCCTCCACTTGAATTTTAGTTGTTGCATTTAAGGTTTCCGAATCTTACTAATTGATCCCTTTCAATTGCAGGTCATGCTGCCGCTGATGGCTCGAATGCTTCCCTTCCAATCGACGGTCTTCTACTGCTTCTGTATAGCTTTAGTTCTCCTCTTTTAATCTCCGATTGTTTTTGGTGATTTTCCTTACAAATCATGCTAGATATTGGCCCCCCAAAGCCCAATCCATAACCTCCATTGAATTCGGCATTCCGTTTTGCAGATGTTGCTTGCTCCCTTTCAACTGTGGGTCATGCTGCTGCTGATGCCATCGAATGCTGCCCTTCCACTCGACGGTCTTTTGTTACTTCTATGTAGCTTTAATTCTCCTTCTTTAACCTGCGCTTGCTTTTGGTGATTTTCCTTACAAATCACACTAGATATTGGCCCCCCAAAGCCCAATCCATAACCTCCATTGAATTCTGTGTTCCGTTTTGCTAATGTTACAGCCAACCAGAAGAACAACATCGGTAAGGAATTAGAAATGAGGAGTCAACTCATCTAAAGAGGGCTCTTTGTGCTATTGACCTGACGTTTTTCTCTGCTTTCTAACTTAATATTGGTTGCTTTGTTGCTTTTTCTCTGTAACCCTTTACAGTGGTTATGATTCTTTGTCCTTGATTCAATGAGGGTTGCAATGGATAAATACTTCATGTGATATAGTTTGTGCTTTGTAGTTTTTTTTAATCGAACATTAATATTTTTATTACTTCACATGACAAAATTTGTGTTTTGCATCTGTGAGTGTGAAGAGTAGACTGATTCTTCAGTTCATGGAAGATACAATCCCACATGAAGAAGATTGATGCTTCAGAGGTCTCCTTCACTCACATATCATCAGAGGTCTCCTTCAAAACTTAATTGCATCTCATTCATGCAAAGTGGGATTGGATTGACGTAACAGCAATTACTTATCATTCGTTTTTTGTTCTCATTTGCAGGAAAGCCCCAAACAAGTACTCTGTATATGTTCTATGGAACCCAGAAAAATGTTGTGCTTTCACCAAGACGATGTACCCTTTGGAGAAAGTTAGCAAAGTTCCAAACTCGGTTTGGATTTATGTTTTTGTTCAGTTTTTTTGCATCAAAATTGATTCTTACGTTTAAGAGTAAGAATCATTCATAATCGTCTTGCAGAAAGTCACCAAGACGATGTACCCTTTGGTACAAGCTAATCCATTCATAAACTTTTGGGGATACGCATTGCTTACGCTGCATACATCCTCAATCGTGTACCAAGTAAAAGTGTGCCCACCAATCCGTATGAGTTATGGAATGGGAGGAAACCAATCTTAGACCACATGCAATCATGGGGTTTGGCGAGCTATGTGCATAACCAAACCCATGAACATGGAAAGCTAGGTCCAAGAGCTACCAAACGGGTGTTCATTCGTTACTCCGAACATTTCAAGGGATATGTACTGTTTGGCGAACATCCCAATGGTGGCATGACTGAAATTGATAGTTGCAATGCCGAGATACTAGAGGGATAAGTTCCCAACTATCGGTGATATAAGACAGGGCAGTCATTTGTATGAGTTACAATGAGAACTGTCACCATCTCTTAGTGTGGGGGAGAATATGTTTCACCAAAACACAAAAGATAGTGAAATTTCGCATTTTGTAATAGTGTGCTTTCCTAATGAAGGTGAGAATGCACATGAGGTCAGTCCTCTGCAGCAATCTCCAATATCTTCTACCTATGAGACTACAAATTCCATTGACAAACGGGTTAGTGGGAGTGGTTCTTTCAAATAGGTAATTTGATCAAGAACTCTCACATATTGCAAATATGAGCTTGCCAAATGAAGGTGTAAATGCAAATGAGACCAGTCCCCATCAGCAGTCTCTAATACCTTTAACTGATGAGACTACAAATTCCATCGAACAACGGGTCAGTGGGAGTGGTCATTCGAATAGGCAAGTTGATCAGCAACCTTATGTATCTAATACAGATGTAGCTACGAATTCCGCCGACTTTGGGGTTAGTGGGAGTGGCTCTCTAACAATGGTAGCTGAAAATCCTATCATTTGATGGATGAGTTCCTTGAGGATACTTTCGGATTAAGGAAAATACATTCTTCTACGTGCATTTCAAAGTATAAAAATCTACCTCTTATTGTGAGAATATGGACTAGCCCGATAGTGAAAATGGCTTAGTGCCATAAAGGATGTATGGACTCAATAAAAACAAATGAGGTTTGATAACTATTTGATCTGCCAAAACGTCGAAAACCAACTAGATGCAAATGGATATCCTGATTAAGCACGATATGGATGAATCAATCAAAAAGTTCAAAGCCCAACTCGTGGCAAAAGACTTTACCCAATTTGGGGGTATTGACTACGAAGAGATATTTCTCGTGTGGTGAGAATAGTCCCTATTCACCTATTTCTGGCCTTGCTTGTCTATTTGGAGATCGTATTATAGCACATAGACGTAAAGACAGTCTTTCTCAATGAAGTTGTTGAGGAAAAAATTTATATGGATCAACCTGTCGAGTTTGTCTCAGCAGGAAAAGAAGACAGGTGTGTCATCTTAAAAGATTCATGTATGGTTTAAAACAGTCTTCCAGATTATGGTGCCTC
>JAOYMZ010000016.1:510891-532332 GCA_025802335.1 Pinguicula primuliflora | reverse complement strand
ACACAACTAATATCCGAAGCATCATATGTAACCGTATCTGTAGCTCCGCAATCGAATATCCAATTACGAGATTTAGATCCTGAACTAATAATAGCATAAGATATATTATCATCAAAATCACCAAAACATCTGTCTCCAAAATATCGCAGCCCATTTTTTTCTCGAGAAATTTCCGGTGGCCCAGACTCTGGTCCAGTCCACCAGGTTCGTCCTGTAGCCGTACCCAAACAAGAGTTTTGTTTGGGCCCAAATTTATCTACAGAAATTGGCCCAAGCCTCATATTTTTATCCCTGCGTACAAACGAGTTAGCATATTTCATACCTTCACCTCCGTTCCCTTCACGCGCCCCTCTTTCGTCATTTCGTCCCTTCACTTTGTACTCAATCGGACATTTCTCTTAGCTCAAGGTTTTCTCTCTTGGTGTGTGGGAATCGAGTGATTCCGGCAAAGCGGTGACGGTCCATCGCCTTCTGTCACCATCTCCCGTGAATCCTCCGTCTTCTAGACCCTCGCCCATTGCTAACATCCCTTGATTTTGCCCGCAACCTGGTTGCCTCCGTCCGCCACCTCTCATGTTTCCTGCTGCCCTTCGACAGTCCCTCATAAGATGCCCCTGTATGCCGCAAAAATTGCATGTCCTGGTCTCGTGCCGGTATGATGATGATGATGGGCTTTGTACCACCAGATCTGATTGGCGGTCGGATGCACGTGGTGGGTTTCTGTGGGTCTGCGATGGCGAGGAGCGACGGGGAGGAGCTCCACCCGGATTCTGGTATGGGCTTGACCCGAGGTGAGCTTCTCCAACCTGTGGATTCGGGTTCTGTTCCTGGGCCAGCCCACTGCTTCATGATACTAGGCCCGAATGTGACAGAGCCAATCCGGACCCGAGCCTAGAACCCAACCCGTGAGTTCTGACCCGGATCCAGTGTTCTAACCCGGTCCCAGAACCCAACACTATTCGGGTACAACCGGGCAGGTCATCGGATTGGGCCTCCGGCGATCAATTTCCATCCATAAGTCCTTGCTTTTGCTATAATATTCTTCGATGCTCATTTATCCCTGGCTCAATTTATCTGCTATGTTGGTGTAATCATAAATCTGCAGGTTGTCTTCGCCGGATTGAAATGTTTTGGCCAACCCATTCCACAACTCGAGAGTTGTCGGAAAATTCAGATACTGGCGGTCAATGCTCTTATCAATGTTTTGGGTAATCCATCCATATACCTGTAAGTCACGTTCCCACCAAGCCTGGTAGCCGTCCTCTCCCTCTTTCGGAGGTGCAGGTTTGCCGGTGAGGTGTTGGATCCGGCCTCGGCCACCAATTGCAATCTCCATGTCTCTTCCATATTGGATAATTTTGAGTATCCAATGGCTCTCGTAATTTGATGTCACTCTGATTATTATTACTCGTTCCAATCTCCTTTGGAACTAATGCGGTCTCCTTGTCCTTCAGGGCTGCCGCAATCTGTTCTCTGAGGATTTTGGCGGCCTCCGTGAGCGCTTCCAATTCGGCCATCTTCTCGTTGCCTCAATCTGTTTACTGGTAGATGACGACACCGGGATACGTCCCCTGCTCTGATACCATAATAGTTTGATAGTATTGATTTATGTAGACATGAACACACACAAGAATACAATATTTACGTGGTTCGGTTATGCCTACATCCACGAGAGAAAGTTCTTCCTTTTTCCTCTTTTTTCACACACATTACATTATGCACATCTTCTCTTATATAGGCACTTCATCCCGACAATATATCTATGCACATGTGTTGATATCTTTGACTTGAAGCTCTAAGCACGTGAAGATCTAAGCATGCGGCCGTCTTTGTAGCATGTGGCTGTCTTTGACTTCAATATTTTTGTAGCATGATAAAATTGACTAACAGTAGCATGATATAATTGACTAACACGCACGGCCTTACGCGTCTTCCCGCCCGTGGCTACATTGGGTGGAAAGTTCCGTGTGAATTCCATATGCGCGCCCTCCTTAATGACAAATTATCCATTCCGTACAGTTCCGTACGAAATCGAATAGGCAGGACACAGTTGAAAATTTTCCTCCGCAGCGGTTGAATTATCTATTCCGTACAGTTCTCTGCTTGTCGCGTCCAAGGTTGCTTTGAGGATCCAAAGTTGAACACTCATTCATCCCCACTTTGAAAAATCTCCAATAGTATTCTCTCACGTGTATTGAATGCCAGCCAAGTTGCTGCATTATTATTTTTTTGGGTAATTAGTTGCTGCATTATTATTATGCTTTTTTTGTCTTCCTTCTTTTGTTTTTCTATATAACAATCTTGTAAAGCATGTCCATCCATATCTCCACAAACCACAGAGAAAGAAAAAGCAAAGGGGAAAAAAATGTCTTCTTCGACTTCTTCTGAATCCGTAGGAGATAGGTACAGATCCTATACGAGTCCAGAGGAGCTCAAGACGGTACAATGGATTGATGGTCCTCCTAATTACGACGTCGTAAACAAGCTATTTGAAGAAGGAAGAACAAAAGTAGGATACAAGTAGCCTTATTTCTGTTTTTGTTCTCATTAACTGCTCTGCTTGCACGGAAAATAAAAGTGGGGCGTAGTGTCACCATCACTGCACACTATACATTTACTTATGTATCATTATAGAATTTAACGGTCAGCGGGCACGTAAAAAATGTTTCCCTCCTGTCGCATCAATCCTGCGGTGTCAAATGGCCACTGCATACTATGCAGTGACTAAGTCACTACATACTCTCCAAATTCCGAAAATAAAAAGGGGAGTGTGCAGTGACTCAATAAATAATTAAATACTATGCAATGTGTTTTAATCACCTATATGCTTGTTCAAGGTTTGGCCTGCTGGATCCCTGGAAGAATACGTACAAAATCTGATCAAAACTTGGGAGATGGAGATCGTTCACAAGGCAAATCCGGACGATTACAAAACACTGGATCCTCAGAAATTGGTCATAGTCTTGAACGGTAAAGTGGGATTGTAGAATTTTATTATCTATACCAGATGTGGAGTATCTATCATTAGGGTAAAGTCAGAAATTTTACCATCAATTTTCTACCTTATAAGATGACAGAGGTAAAATACTCCAAGCAACCAACCACAACTTAATGAATTAACTAAGACACTTTGTTCGGATGACAATTACGTGAATTTCTGATTAATATGTTTCGAGTTCAAGCCTCATTTTGTTGGGCCCGATTCCAGAAAAAAGGAGTTTGACTCTGAAGGACACTGCGGATGTTGGTGGCAGTTACAATGTGTTCCTTCAGACCTCCCTCCCAAAGTCGTTGAAGTACTACGACCCGGCTGAGGAAACCTACGAGTCATCACAGACAATGTTCAAGCAAATATTTCCGAGAGGATTTGCTTTGGAGATTCTGCAGGTCTACTCCGGCCCGCCGGTCATTGCATACAAGTTCAGGCATTTTGGATACATGGAAGGACCCTTTAAAGGGAACCCGCCCACCGGGGAATTGGTCGAATTTTTCGGAACCTCCATCGTTACGGTGAGAATTCATGATGAAAATCTAATCCAATTTATAGTCTAATGCTTATGATTGATTAGCTAATCCAAATATGAGAAATTCTGACTAATTTTTGTTTTTTTAATTAGTTGGATGAGAATTCGAAGATTGTTAAGATTGAATTCTTCTACGACCGCGGGGAGTTGTTGGCACCCTTGATGAAGGGCGGGGAAATATATGAGTCGGGCTCTACCTCCGCCTCAGCTTGCCCTTTTATGGCATGAGACTCATCCCATGCATTTATCGCGAAAATTATTAATAATGATGGCGGGATCAATTTGACTGGATCCCAATTTAGTAATGTGCAATTTGAATAAATTTGAATAAACATGTGCAATGGTGTTATCAATTATAATTTTATCTTTGCAAATATATATGGATTTGTATGGGTCTTTTATGAGAATAATCAAATTCATACCTACTTTACACATGTGACAATAATTAAATAAATAAACAAACAAGGGATCAAAGAACAATATCACAGAGAAGTGTCAGAATAAAGAAGAAAGTGGGGTTAGAAAGTTAGAGTAAGGTTGATGTGCTGAATTCTTTTTTTTAATACATAAGAGGCATAGCCATGGAAATAAAAGAAAAGCGACAGCCAAAAGCCAATGGTCTGGGAAACCGGAAAGCCGATCATGGAGGATCAAAATAGAATGAATCTACACTCTCAGCTTCATGCTCCCTATATTGTCTTGATTGCGAAGATCTATTTTCAACCGCAACCATCCCCATTGGTGGCTGAGGGGATACTTGAGGTTGCTGGGAGCAAAGGGAGCCGAGATGTTATAAAAGATCACGAACCACCATGTCATTCATCAGTATGCACCAATGGAGCAAAGCTGGCTAATCCGAAGGTAGATTTTGCTAGCAAATCAGCCGATATGTTCTCTAGTCTTGGAATCAGCTGGAAGCAGAGGTCATGGCATTCTCGCAAAAGGTTGGTTATTCGTCAGATCAACATTTCCGCGATGGCGTTCTCAAATCTTCATAGAAGTACGCTCAAAGCCTCAGTACAATCAGTCATGATTTTCACATTATGGAGACTCAATTGTAGAATTCTGGTAATTCCATTCCAGATTGCCCACAATTCAACAACCACTACAGAGCAAGCACCAATTCTCCCGGAGTAGCCTCTGATCCATTTTGCAGAGGAGTCTCTCAGCACAACTCCAAAGGTGGCGATTGAGGATGTATGTTGAACCGCGACATCAGAGTAGAGCAAGAAGTCGACTTTGAAGCTAGTCGTGGCCAGAATAACGTCAGAGTGATGTGGAAGTCCCTCCATTGCTTTGGATATAGTGATTTGAGTAGAATGTAATCCCATGGATACATTTTGTGTCTCCATGATGACTACCTTGATTGTTGATATAGAAGCTTGAGTTGTGAATTTATTGCCCTAAAAAACTGTTTCATTTCTAGTCGGCCAAAGTTGCCAACAAGTAATTGCAAAAGTCACATTAAAGCAAGGAATAACATCAGCGGAATCAATGTTACCGAAAATCCAATCATTCAGGCTATTCAACCCCCAGAAATTTTGCGAGAAATCCAGTCCTAGGGTCCTACTTTTAGTTGATAAGCCCGAAATCCAATCATTCAGGTTATTCAAATCCCAAAAACTCACCCAAGGAAAATTTATTTCATTGATAAGCACGATCTTCTTTTAATTTAGTTTATTATTCAACAGAGAAAAGTTTTTTTATTTACTTCGTACATGAGTTATGAGTAATGAGGAGAAAAACTTACCAGGGCAATGGCGAAAATCAGTGTTGTGTTACAAACACAAAGATGAGGAAAAAATAGTGAGAAACGGCTGACGAGTAAATGAGTTATGTTTGTTTTGAATTTTGACCTAATTAGTTTTCATAACATTATATTATATGATTTAAACAAATAATAAAAAATAAAAACAGATTGGACGGGCTAACTTGTTAATCTGTCGGACTGAGAAACTCAACCCAGCCTGGCCTATTTTTTAAACGAGATAGGCCGACCCAAACCTGCATTTTTCACGGGCAGACTGGGTCGGACCTGTTTGACTTTCCTTGTTTGTTGGCCTCAATATTAAGGTTCGGTACCTGAAGTTTTTTCACATCTACAATGGACATATAAACAACAATTTTCACTCTTCTTCTCTTCTCGTATCGAATCAATGAGAAATTTTCTAATCTTAAATGCATATGTGGGCGATTAATGAGATAAAGTACCGGTCAACGAGGGGTTGACCTAGTGGTTATGGTAGTGACAAATGCACTCACAGGTCACGGGTTCAAATTCCCTCAATGACATTACTTATAAAAAAAAATGAGATAAAGTACCGAACTATAATCTTAGTTGTTGGTATTGTAATACAAGCCTAATTTTCCAGTACATGATGCTAGGACCAGATTAATGATGTTAGGTCCAGGATGATAATTCTGACCATTCAAGTGTTGTGGATCAATGGTCACAATTACCATCCTGCACATAATGTCATTAATCTGGTCCTAACATTCTGGATCATAAAATTTATCTGTAATACAATACTTAGGTCCTGTTTGCAAGTTCTTCTTAAAAGCAGCTTTTGGCTTTTCAATCGCAGAAGCCCATTTTACACTGTTTGCGATTTTGGCTTTTGGCGGTGAAAAAGCTCCCAAAAGCCCAAAAGCCAAAAGTTACCTTGGAGTAGTTTCTGAGAGGCTTAAGGCGGAGTAAATTTTGTAAATATTTACTCGATCTCTCTTGTCCATCTTTATATCCTCTTATTCTCACCTTTTCAAGTCATGGATCTATCGGTCCTATTTTCACAACACTGGCCTATGCTCAAAGACACAATCCTACAATTCTTTTAGGAGTTTTGGGAAGACTCTAGATTGGTCAAGGGGTTAAATGCAACTTTTGTAGCATTGGCACCGAAGACCTCAAGTCCTAAACACATCACGGACTTCAGACCCATTTCAGTGGTAAACAGTTTATACAAAATTTTGTCTAAAGTGCTCGCTACTCGACTGAAGAAAGTAATTCCAGCTTTGATCTCGCCAAATCAAAGAGGATTTATCCCTCATAGATACATCTTAGACAGTGTTTTATTGGCTAATGAGGTTCTACATGAGGCTAAAAAGGCCAAGAAGTGATGCATCTTATTCAAGGTTGATTTTGAGAAAGCATTCAAAGTGTCAACTGCAGTTACCTCTTTGACATTATGACAGCTATGGGCTTCCACTCTAAATGGTTAATAAAATACCCCAAAATTTCCCTGTATTATATCATTTTTGTTGTACTATTTTTTTTACTTTTGTCACAGTAAAGTCTCCAGCAAACACTTTATAACTTTCTTATAAAAGTATTTTTTTAAAAGCTTCCCTCAAAAGTTAAAAACAACTTTTCATTAAAACTTGGAAGCAGTAGTTTAAAATCAATCTTGAATTTAATTTTTTTATTAATAATTATATTTAACCGGTAGATTTTTCTCGAATCAATTGGCTGATTGCTGCTGCTTCAACTCAAAGCAACAGATTCAACAGCTACCATAATTCTTAAATCCTACTGATTCTCATATTCGAATCAGGTCCTCTTCTTCATCTGCATTTTCACCGGACTAATCGCGACCTTCTCAGTCAATCAAGGTCAAAGATCCAGTTTTGGTTGTTCGGTCCAGGTTATTGCCTTTTCTATTGCTAACTGAGTCTGTTCGATCAGTGTGTTTCAGTTTTTTGAACCCATTTGCTGAATCTTGTTTCTGGTTTAATTCCATTCGTTTTTCTTAGTTTTATGCATTCAATCTGAGTGTTTGGGGATCTGGGAACTTGGTCTGATGAAGGAACTGAATCTAACAGATCCCATTGGGCAAAATATCATAAAGTTAGTCAGCAATGTGTGTTTCTCAGTGTTCGTGTTATCTGTTCTTATTTTCACTGTAATTGCCATCACATACCAACCACCGGATCCATGGGAGTCTTCCAGAGCCCTGACTAAGGTTTTCACAGAAGTTGAAAATGCAACCTTCAAAACCGACACTTCTGTCCTTAAAACTGGTGAGGATATTGCTCTATCTCCGGCGGAGATGTCCAAGAATTCACTCCCCACCATTGATCAGTCTGGAATTCAGAAATCTGATGAGGAAAATATAACCTTGAAATCAGGTTGTGAAGATGTTTCTGTGGTGAATTGTTCTGATCCTAGAGTCTTACTTGCCATAAGGAGGTTTAACTTGAGGACATTTAAGTCAATTGTGTTTGTGGATTATCAGCGCCCGGTTAATGGGTCTAAACCGGATGAATGTGATGTGGCGTGGAGGTTTAGGAACAGGAAAGAGAAATCATGGAGGAAGTATAGGGATTTCCGGAGGTTTAAGATGGGGTATAAAGATGATTGTAGCTTCAAGGTCATTCATCCTGGGCGCTGGCATTCTGGCTTAAATGCTCGTCGGCCTAGTACTCAAGCTAGTACGCCTAAAAGTGGCCAACGAGCTAAGGCTGCTCCACAAGTTCGGGATGATGAGATCAATGATACGATTCCTACGTTGGGATCTGATTCGAATTTCAGGAATGGCAGGTATTTGTACTATTCTAGGGGAGGGGATTATTGCAAAGGGATGAATCACTATATCTGGAGCTTCTTGTGTGCTCTTGGTGAAGCCCGGTACTTGAACAGGACGTTTGTGATGGATCTGAGCATTTGTTTGGCTTCCTCGTATACACAGAGCAACAAGGATGAAGAGGGGAAAGATTTTAGGTTCTATTTTGATTTCGAACATTTGAAAGAGACATCTTCCATTGTGGAGGAAGGAGAATTTTTGAGGGATTGGAAGAGATGGGAAAAGAGGCATAAAACCAAAGTTCCGGTAAGAAAGGTTGTGAGCTATAAAGTCACACCTTCACAACTGAAGAAAGATAAAAGCACGATTATATGGAGACAGTTTGATGCACCAGAGCCAGAAAATTATTGGTACAGAGTATGTGAAGGTCCTGCTGCCAAATACGTTCAGAGACCATGGCAAGATCTTTGGAAATCAAAGAGGCTAATGAATATAGTCACTGGGATCAGCGGGAGTATGGACTGGGACTTCGATGCAGTTCATGTGGTTCGAGGGGAGAAGGCGAGAAATAAGGAGCTATGGCCTAACTTGGATTCAGATACTTCCCCTGATTCCCTTGTTGCTAAGCTTCAGGGACAGATCGCACCTTGGAGAAATTTGTACATTGCGACCAACGAGCCCTTCTACAATTTCTTCGATAAGCTGAGGTCTCATTACAAAGTTCATTTGCTTGATGATTACAAATATATGTGGGGAAATACAAGCGAATGGTATAATGAGACGACCCTTTTGAACGGTGGCCGTCCGGTTGAGTTTGATGGTTATATGAGAGTTGAAGTGGACACGGAGGTCCTTTATCGAGCAAAGACGAGGGTGGAGACATTCTACAACTTGACCACAGATTGCAAGGATGGGATCAACACATGCTAAACTGTTTGAGCTGGATTCCAGTTGTTTCCGTATTTTCGGTATGTTCAGCTCCATCTCCTTTCTGTCCATCTACTTGCTGTCTGGAATCACCTTTGGTAAAGATCAATGCTACCGATCATGTTTGAGTTGAGTTGAGTCCCTTATTGTCTGTCTTCTGTTTGTACCTTATATTTTTCTTAATTGGATCTCTCATATGTGATTCCAAACAACTAAAATCCATAATCAATGGCCAAAAGTTGCAATTTAAGGTCTTCAATGTTCCAAAGTCTAACTGATAGCACAATGTGAGTGCTGACCATATATGATTCAATCTGGAAAATATAAATAACATGTCTTGAACGCCACACAGAGCGCACCTACTTTTTTTTTTATAGGTAAGTATCGAAGAACCTTGTACCTCCACATTTGAAGGTACGCAGTATGCAACGCAGCTACTAGGCAACCTAAGCAAATGGATTTCTCCAAAGATAGAAGACAACCTCACATTTTTGCATCTTAATTGCTTCTCGGATTAACGTTTGTTCTTGGTATGTCAAAACAATATGATTTTTCTACCCATTCACCCTACGAGCGATGAACCATAACGTAAGAGTTTGACGTCCTGAAAATGCAAAATCATCTAGGTAAAATTTCTGTAGAATGGTGAGAAGTACCCAAATTGGAACAACCACATCAGTACAGACTTGATCTCTTCTTGTCCTTCATTGCTTCTCCATCCATCCATATGTTTAGGGTAAGCATTTAAATGAGGTTGGGATGGTCCCAAAGAGAATTCAAGAAGAACATAGCCACATAAGGCTAAACCAGCTAGCTATCCAAATTTATTGACATCTAGAGAAATGCCTGGTTAATTATTTCTGTTCCTCATATGAAGTAGAGACAGACAACAAGTTGTTTTGGATCATTCAAATCAGACTACTGCTTACCTGAAGCTGGTCTTGTTCTGGCTCTTGATGCTGAGAAGTATTGTTATTGTTGTTGAACACGTCGTCGTTAATTAACGAATTCAAGAATGAAGAGAATGACTCGTCTGTAGGGAAACCGGGGATTCCATCTTCACTGCAACTGATTCCCATATTTCCAAAATCTTTATTAGGATCAGAATCCTTTCTCCCATGTCCTAGATGATTATCAACGCTGTGAACCATTCCATTTCCGATGGAAAATGGGGTGTCTGTTTGGTAAGAAGGATTCGTAGAGTAATCATTAACTGCTTTCGAGGAAGAAACATTCATGTGATCCACAGATGGATTAGAGTTTAAGGGCCTGTGAGTCTTTGGATCTATTCCTTGAGTCATCAGCTTCTTTTTCAGGTGAGTGTTCCAGTAGTTCTTGATCTCATTATCTGTTCGTCCAGGAATTCTTCCTGCTATCAGAGACCACCTGAAAAGCATCGTAGAGTTACTTCGGATCATCAAATTTTTACAGATCACAAGTTCATCTGACTAGAATTTTGTTCAAGTGTACGTGGCTTACCTAAACACGCACTAATCTAGCGGCTGCGATTTTAGTTGTACATATAAGCCTATACACCTGAGAATATTTTATTATGACCATATTCGAGATCATATCAAGAACTACTTCTACAAATATTAGATGATTGTAAGAAAGCAAGCAATGAAACATATTTGTTAATGGTCTGCAATCAGCAAAGCTTTATTACCTGTTTCCAAGGAGACGGTGGAGGCGGATAATGAGATCTTCCTCATCAGATGTGATATGGCCTCGCTTGATAGTTGGTCGGAGATAGTTCATCCAACGGAGACGGCAGCTCTTCCCACACCTTAGCAGCCCTGCCTTCTTTGGCAGCGTCCCCCACCTTCCTTCACCTTCCCTCTTTATGTATTGGGCTAGAAGTTCATCTTCCTCAGCCGTCCATGGTCCTCTCTTCAGCCCCACCTTGCTGCAGCAGGATGTCGCCGATGTCTTCTTACCTCTGCCTCCGCCTCCGGCCATTGTGTTTAGTGAACACAAAGGTGAGTTACTCATTCTTGCTCTACTGTCACTCTCAAGAATGATCTCTCTCTCTCTTGCTGTTGTTGTTGTTGTGATAGCTGGTTTAGTGCCCATCATTCTTCTAATGTGATGAGCTTTTAATTACTACTACTATGATATCTTGTGCATTAAAGAAGCAATCTTGTGAATTGATGCCAGTTATAGAAACTCACCTGCTAATAACTCCCCAAATAACTGGACTGTTACCAGGAGAAAGCAACCTGTTTTTTTCAATCAAGAGAAAAGGCAACAACTTGTTAATGCATTTTGTGAACTTGGAATTGATTGTCTAGATTAATTTTGGATTAATGTTAATTATTTATTTAAGATTTATTCAGTTCGTATTTTTTAAAACATACAAAAAAACGAACAAAACAACAGCTCGAACTTATAAAATGAACTAAATACAATCGAGCCGGTAGCTCGCGAATATATCAGAACCAAACTCAACTTGTGAAAATGAATACAAATGTTCATTATTAATAGACGGCAATATTGCGGCCTGCCCATCCATCACCACTAATGTAAAATCCTTCCCAGAAAAATTAAGCTCATATTATGGTAGCATCAATAAATTAATCTGCTCTTTTTTTTAAACTCCCACTTCTAATTTATTTTATTCCATTTTATTAATCGTACAAACAAAAAATCAAAATTTTAAATCGAATTTTGCTAAAATGACAAAAAAAATTCCCCAGTAACATATCCGCGTCATGTGGGTGTTTTTGTCCTTTCATGCAATTTCGGTCCCTTATTCGGCCTGGTTTCGGAAGAAACATTTTCCATGAAATATTGCACGTATTTTTACAATCACCAGTACATCAAGCACCGTTTTAGCATCAAATAGAGTCACTCAATACATTAGAATTGTCTTCAATATCCTACCGATAAAAAGTGTACAGCTCTTATCTCATTAATTGTCCCAAACTAGAATGGATTGTACAAATGCTCTTCAGATGAACAAAAAGAGAGTAAATACAGCCTCGTTTGACATCAGAGAGTTATGGAGTTCTGGCCCATCCTAAAACAGAAGATAACAGCGTGTAGCTCTCCAGCATTAAATTATAATCAAGCTATAGTTTATACATGGTTTCTGGATAGTCGCTGTTCCTGCAGCAGATTAACGTAGGTTAAGCACGAACTCTGCAAGGAAACTCAGGACAAGACCTCCATGCATCGGAATTAGAGAGTATACAGTGATTATGCAGTGCCCTGGTGGCACTGCAGGATTGGTCGATCAGCGGGGCCTTGCATCTCATCTTCATATTTCTACCTACCCTCCTGGCAAAGATCATTCCCAGAAAATGATCATATCAATTTTCTTTGACATGGGGGTTAGGGCTACGGGCTCGTATATTGAAGAAACCAAAACGCACAAGTTCCCTTTGGAGCTCACCTCACAACATTGGGTTGCTTCCGCTGAGGATACCCAGAACAGAATATAGGAGAGAAGTTTAGTCTATAAGACTATTTTTACCACTACCTTTAGAGTGTAAAATCAAGCACGATTTGTATGCGAGAAAAGGACAAGTTCAAATTGCTACTAAATCATTATAGCACGAACAGGGTTCCACGGAATAAGATTCAGATTGTTCAGCAATGAGTACCTTCTATAACGTCATACTGGCATCGTTTGCAGTCTGATGTGTTTGTATTTTTGTTCCTTATTGAACCATATAGCACTCTCTGTAAGGCCACTGGACAAGACTCCTTTCAGGGCATCAACACCTTCCTCTAATGCGGCGTCGATCTGTAAATATACCGATAATTAAGTGCTGCAGTTGGATGATTCGATTGCTAAACAGAATGAAACGTAGGACCCTTTTTAGCGGTATAAGACATTAATTAGCAGGAGAAAACAAAACTTGTTTTATGCCAGCAAACAACAAAGCTAAGATGAAATGACGTTTAACAGTAGAACGGCTTAAATTCTAGAGTTAAGAGTAGCATACCCTCTCCCGAGCTCTGGTATTAAACTTTTGAAGTACAAATGCTTTTGGATCCATTTGACCAGCAGGTCTGCCTATACCTGCAAAATCACATCTGATGGAGTGATTTATAGTTCAAAATGCGCTTACGGGGCTTCAAAGTTTGAATTGACATTTGAAACATACCTATTCTTAATCGAGGAAACTCCATATTGCCACGGAAATGATGGATTACACTTTTCAGCCTAGCAAACCCACAAGTTGAATTGCCAATAGTCATAAAGTTCAAGAAGAAAGAAACGCCATTTCTGAAATAGTACATTGTCAAAGGGAATTTGCATGTGCATCCATGCTCTTCGGCAAGCAAGAAATCAAAGTATGCTTGACAGATATGTAGTGTAACAGAATTTCAATAGCATGGCACAATTTAATGCCATGTCTAAGCTACAATCAAATCGAGAACTTCAGAATGAATTTTCTATTCTCATACCCTTTATGACATCCATGATGTCCCTTGGGGTGAAGACGAAGAACCCCACAAGGCAAATTCATGTCATCATGAAACTACAAGATTGAAAGGAATCATCACGTTAAATCATAAAGTATGTGCAACCAAGATCCACAAGAAATTTTACCACAAGAACTCGATTAAGAGGAAGCTTATAATAAGCTGCAAGAGGGCCGCTCTGCCAGAAAAAGATACAATAGTTCTCAGATTTCCAGCTACAAAGCATTCAATTAAAGAACAAATCTACTTTGAAAGCTTACAGATTCACCACTTAAGTTCATATAAGTCTGAGGCTTTGCCACAAAGACCGGGATCCCATTGACAAAACCTGAAAACAGTACCCCTTATAAACCGATATACTGAGCTATTTCAATATCCCAATATATAACAGACCTTTTCCAAATATGGCTTTGCAGTGGACAGAGTCCATTGATATGCTCAATGACTTTGCAAAAGCATCAATCATTTCAAATCCCACATTATGTCGGGTACCCATGTATCTCTCCCCTGGGTTTCCCAACCCAACAAACAGCCACGGCCGTGGTTTGGATAACGCACCCGCGGTGCAGTAGCACCTCTTAGAGAGTCTGCTTACGAGCATCATTTATGGCTCGGCAACAGACTTCCAATGAAGCGGTTACAAGGTGTCAATCTACCATCAAGATTGCATCGACATAATAGAATCCTGTAAATGGAAAAAAATCAGAAATTTGCCAGCAGGCTCGATACAACTTATAAGAATGAAGAAGAGATGGGCCCTAGCAATACGGGCCTGTTTCGACTTTGCCATCATTACCCTGATTCATCACATTTTGTAAGAAGTTTCCTTAAAAATTTGTGAGGATTCAATTCGTTCATTAGACCACAAACCCAGATTCCCGAACACACAGATTGAAAGCATAAATATTAAGAAAAAACGAATGGAATTAAACCAGAAACAGGAACCAACAAACGCGTTCAAAAAACTGAAACACCCTGATCGAACAGAGTCACGTAGCAATATAAAAATCAATACCCTGCAAATCAAGAGCCACGCGCGTGATAAACAAACAATAAAAATTGGAGCTTTGACCTTAATTAACTGAGATGATCGCGATTTGTCCGAAATGATTTCGATTTGCAGTAGGATTTATGAATTACAGTAGCTGCTGAATCTGTTGTTTTGAGTTGAAGCAGCAGCAACCTACCAATCTATCCGAATCGAGCGCAGACGAAGAGGGAAAATTGTATTAATATGAACATTCTGAAGTAGGAGGGGAAGCCAGCCACCCTGCACGTGTTTTTTTCATATGCCAAAAAAGTGCTCATGGGACGGCTAACAGGTCTGTTAAGTAAACCAGATTCGGATCGCTGAGTTATGAACTACACGTAAGTGAACTGATCTTAGATATCGAATAATATATTCGACGACTGAAAATAGTTTTTGATATCATAAGCATTTATTCGATATCATAAGTTCGTCATATGAAAAAAATTCATCCTGACACCGCGAATATATTGTTTTTGTGAAAAAAAGGATAAATTACTGAGCGGCTGCCTGCCCTCATGGCACCCAGACTGTCACGGCGCTGCCTGAGCGGTCGCCTAGCTAACTTACTGTTCTGACGGGCCAAACAGACTCAAATCAGGGTCAGACGACAAATTCTCGAACAAATCAGGGTCAGACGACAAATACAAAAAACTTACGCCTCATACTTACGATTAAATTATTAAAATCTCAACTGCTAATCGTAACTGGATCACTTGAATGATCATTACAGATGTGGCTCGAGACAATCTGAATCCGACCACCGGGACACAACAGACAGTGGCGACAGCATTAGAGCAACCCAAGATTCAACCAATTGCAGGAACTACACTGGCACCCGATATTGGCCACAACTCCGACAAACCCTTCCACAATCGGATACAGAGATTGAGGGCATCAACAAATTCCTTTCATTTTACAAATTTTCCAGATTTATGGAACAAGGAAGATATGCTAGAAACGTTTTCAGCCTATGGATTGGTCCTTGATCTGCATCTGCCCAGAACAGTGAACAGAGTTGGACAGCGATATGGTTTCGTCAAGTACCCAAAATAGCATCCTACAAAAACTTAGTTATTGCAGTTAAATGAAATTTGGATAGGCAGTATGAATTTGAAAGTTTGCCTTGGAAAGGATTCCCTGCGATTTGATGAAGCACATGTAATGAAGGATGTTAAATCCGCTGATAACATTGATGGTAGCAAGGTTTCTACAGACTTTGTTATGGTAGACGATCTCTATGTTGGACAATCTGGTGCACATTCTGATAAACTTCATTTTGGACAATCTGTTGACTCTGTTGCACATTTGACAAAAGTGCAGTACACACCATCAGCAAATGTTGCCCTATGATTAGGCACATGTCTGATTGGTAAACCGACTCCCTCCCTTGACAAGATATTATGCAGTGCAGGTTATGATTCCATGCTATGCCGTGAGATTAGAAGGGGGTGAAGTGCTTGTCAAATTGCCTAACCATTCTCTCCAAAATCAACCTCTGTTGGACACGGTTACACTTGCCAACATGTGTCTGCACCAAACCAGGCCGTAGAAACTCCTCAATGGTAAACTTGCGAGAGTAGCATTGGTGAAAATTCGCGGTATACCTTTGCAATACTGGGAGGATACACTATTCACTGCTATAGCTGAAACTCTGGGTGAAAATGTAGGTTGATGAGCACACTTTCGACAAAACTGAACTAGCTTATGCAAGAATCCAAGTTTTAAAAACAAATGCTGCAAGAATCCATAGCTCTATTCTCGTAGAAACAACAGGAGGCGCCTTCTCTGTTGTTGTTATGGAAGAATGGGAACAACCAACCTGTTTGGGCCCTGTAATGAAAGGTAAACTGCAACTTGATTCACAAAAGTGGCCAGAACTATCCCGAGAACAAGTGACTCTTAGACAGTGAGCAAACATTGAACTGCCACAGTCCCCTGAAGCAAATGACAGCATGGCTACTGAGCATGAGACAGAACACTCTGCTGAAGAAAACTGCACTGATGAAGACGACACAGCAGCTGCACCATCTGCATCAAGAATTACTGCTTCTGCTATAACACTAACTTCAGTTTCTATTTTATCAGTACCTGCAGAACCACTATCTGCTAAAAATTCTGGTTCACCAACAACTGCTGCTGAAGAAACAGGACATATCTCCTCTCTAGCTGCTAAAACTCCTGCACCTCAACTTATAACCGAAACAGTAAGCAACCTGACTGCAGAGCACCAAAAGCCTGCAGGCACACAAGAGAACAGACAGATACAGAGATGTAAAACTGTAGAGCAACAATACCAAGATAACCGAACCATAATACATCTACAATAAGGCCTTTAGGAAGATTTGTTCGAAGGTCTGAGACACTCATTCTATGTGTTGAATGGCTGCACGTATAGCAAGACCCCCTAGGACAACGACGCAAATGAAGTGGTCCAAGCAATGCATACATGGAGGAAGACTGGACTGAAGTACCCTCTCCCCCTCCCCCTAGCAGATGCTGCAAACCCTTGTGAAACAGCAATCCCCACCGTCCATTCCTAGGAAAAGCTGGGTTGATCAAACAGAAGAGGAAAATGCTGCTCTCCGTAGTAAGCAGAATGCACATTACCCGCAAGCCCCCTTCCCTAAAGAACAAGACCCACGAGTAATCCTAATAGCAGAGGAAGTGAATACAAAAGAGTTCCACCCACCCACCCGAGCTAAATAACAATCAAGACCCCAGCAGAAAGGCAGACAGACACGCAGAAAGCGCAACCGCCCAAAGAAGATATGGTCCTGCCCACTACCGGAGCTAGTCATGATTGTTCTCGTTAGTGATTGTACTTTTCATAACTATGCTCACTTTTGGGATTAATTTGTATAATCAACTTGCTATCAATAAAAATCCAAAATTTTAAAAAAAAATTGGTCAGGCCACTTCTCATATTCAAGCAAAATTGTGTCATTATTTTAGTTGAACACATTTCAACCCTCATAAAAGCTACGAACGGCTGAAGAGTTAGCTCGTAGCTGGTTGTGCATAGCTACATGAAGGAAGATCCTCTTCAAGCCCTGCGAAATGAAAACAAATATATATATTGTAAATTACACAATGTAGCCGCACAAGCATGCAAACAACACTACAAAACTGTTAACTCATCGCAATCGCATCAAACCTGAGAATCTTATGTATACAAACTTTAATGAACTCATTCAGAACCGGGACATAATATGATGAAGAAAAGCAGAATAAAAATTCCAAGATTTTAACTATCTAAATAAGCGCACCAAGTCAGGAAGGCGATTCGGTCGTACTCCTTGATAGAGAGCAATCAAGAGATCATAAGAACGGGAGAAAAAGGATATCTGTCACGTGCATCCTTGATATAAAAATAAAGACTACAGAGATACCGCCAAGCAGGGAAGTAAATATGAATTGGGTTTTCAACTCAACCTGCTAACATACGACTTATCGGTTGTGTTGATGATGATATTATCTCCGGCTACTATATGATGCGGGACCTAGTACGATAAACAAAAAAGTTACATGAAGAATTACAAAGACAACTACTAACCTAAAATTCTTGAAAAATGTTACCGTTAAAACGTTCAAAAAAGCAACATGTGCAGGGTGCTGGTAAGGGTATTACCTGGACAGTTACACCATTATCCAACAAAACCTTCTTATAACTGTGAAAGTGCCAGGGGAAATATGATTACAATCCTGTCTCAACTACTTCACGCCGGGGAAAAATGACATCATAATGCAACGATTGGATTAAAGATGATAAACTAAAGTGTCAGAGCACAACCCGGAAAGAGATACAGAACTACAAACACAAACAGTTTCTTAAATTTATAACCGCGATAAGTTCAGCTCCATGGAGCTGATTCATCCCATGAAGTAAACTGATGATATAAATGCAGAAGCAGATGTACTCACGGAGTGGGGCCACTACCCTTTAGTGACTGGCCTGCTTCAGCAACCGTGCATGTTACTCGATTTGGAATAGATACTGACAAGGGTCTTTCATCATAAAGCTGGGCAGTGATTTTCATATCGTCTGCATTATATGGACACATCATGGTATATCGGAAGTTATACATCTAGAAGGTCGCCGAAGTAGACTATGATCGTCATATGTAATATATAAAATAAACTACGGGTTCCCCGATGGACAGTGTTATCAACTTCAATTTGCGAAAGTGATGCCCCTCAAACAAGAATAAGATCCATTCCTTAGTAACTTTCCTAACAATATCGAAATGTTGGAAGCAACGCAAACATTCCTATAACAAGAGGAATCATTTCAGAGCATGTCAATGTAGATATTACTATTTATAATAGGAAAAAAATTATTGGCTGAAAAGGGAAACTGTGAAGAGTAGGAATCCACCAATTAAATTTCGAATGTACTATAAACGCTCTTGGAACTGCACTTTCTTGAAAGCTTCCTTCGTTTCAAGGGCATTCAGTGACCACCTCCCATTACTCAATTAAGTAGTTTATCGGAGTTCACTTTGACATTTTCATAAGCTTTATCATATATTGACATTTTGGAATATTTGCTATCAATACAAAGGTATATGGGAATGTAAGGCACAAATCTGAACCCCAGACTTAAAGATTAATCACCCTTACCTTGAAGGAAAAGAAGGGAGTCGCCAAATAAATGTGCTGGCACTTCCAGCTGGTTGTATGTATCAGGCCTGGAAAAGATAACTTACCGAAATATATCAGCGACTACTTCACTCTAGAAACATGGTACTTGAAGCAAGCTACATTCAGAAACAGAAAGCAAATGGCATCACTCACTCCATCAGTACAATATTTCCAGTTTCGTCATCAGTGTAAAGATAAGTAAATGACTTCTCTTGAACATAAATCTCTGCACAGAAAACCGAATTTGGGAACTTCAACCGAAGTAAAACTAAAGTATAAGATTCAATAGCAATATATAGATTATTTTAGCTGAAACAAGTAAGGAGCAAGTGCAGATTCTTAAAAGCGCAAAAATCATGTCCCCATACTTTCAACTGACTCATCAGTTCGCAGTCTTTCGTTCACTTTGCTTCCACTATCCACATCACGGAGCTCCACCTACCAGTTTTTTAGACAAGAAAATAGAACGGAAATTAAAGAATTTCCCCTTCGCATCATTAAAATCATAACAAACTTAGAAAACTTTAAAGGCCTTCAAATTGAAGATAGCATACCGCATATTTGTTCATGTATGAAACATTTACAACATAAAAGAAAAGGAACAACTATCAACAAACTGAAGAAACATGGAATGCCCTTGGACCCTTGCAGTTCAATGAAAGAACCAAATTGATTTCACTTTACGGGAAATTTTGCGTGAAACCTGTATTATAGCTCCACCTCTTCCTTGTGTAGTGTGCTGTGCTTTTACTACCTGAAAAAAATTTATTTATGTGTTGAGCCATAATTTGGCCTTAATAAGTAGTGCATAGAAATTATTATTTAAAACGAATAACCCTGAATATTTTACCTGATAAAACTTTCCTGGAACACAGCAACAGTGATCCAATAACAATGTTAATACTGTCTTTGTGGTATTTATTAGCATCTCTAACAGTAATGTTAAAAATCAAACCTCTTCTTTCAATGACATTTCCTGGTCTTACCTGTATGGAAAGGGGTGAAAGAATAAACCTTAAACAGCATAAATGCAAGTTGATGCAAGCACTATCCAATTCCACGCCACAAGTTCAGGGGAATTCACCCCCATCGTCTTGGAAGCATTTCAATGAAATTAATGCTAAGAATGGAATCACTAGCAAATCCATGAATTCTCAAGAGTATGAACAACTCGCTGATGATATACATACATTTCGGCATACAATTCAGTGTGTACATCCTAGTTGAAACAAAGCAGACATAGTTTTCAGAAATAGCAGCTTAAAAAATCTTCCACACACTTCCTCAGCGGTAAAGAAAGTAAGTCTTCGCAGGGTTTGCACGAATATTAATTCCAGTAAGATTTACGTACGATTCGCAAAATCAAAGTAAGATTCATACATCGCCTCCAGTGAATTTGGCGTGGCGGAGCTGTGTAGCCGGCCACGGCGAGTTTCGAAGGACTCCCCCGGCTGCCTGATTGGTCGGCTGAAAATTGATTCGGGGTGCAAATGCGGTAATTGTTCGATAACCGCCTTGTAACGAGGCGGAAGTAGCACCACTGGCATAGGAGCGGAGGACGGCGTGAAGCCGTTTGCTGAGGAGTCGCATTTTCGCGCTATGTACTTTGTCTCTGTCGTCGGAGCTGGGACAGAACAGAAGTCAGACTCAGAAGTCACAAGTTGTCGTTGATGTTAGCAGCCCATTGCAATACTTTAAAAGCCCAAAGCCAAGTCAATTTTGCTCTCTGACCAGATTCAGGCCCAAACTGTAGCACATTTCCCGGCCGCATAAAAATTTTGACATAGTGCAAGCCCAAATCTAAGAAAATAGAACTGACATCTGTTGGAGAAGGCTAGCCTTCGTCTTTCCTGTAGTCACTTATAAGCCCACCTGGACAAGCAACCTAGACACTGAGTGGGCACACCGCACAGGGTGTCTAACAACCATCTAACGCTTTATAGAATACAACTTTGAATGTGGAACTAGAAAAAAAATTGAGGATAGCCTAACAAAATTATTTTGTAAGAACGAAAAAAATTTATGGAATCAGCATCTTTTGCGTTGATGAGTCTGTTGTTGCGGTAGAAATTCAGATCTAGATGATAACCAGCATGAATTTCACAGTATATTTTTTGGTTTAGTCGGCCGTAGACACAGGGTTAGTGTATACATATAGGGACAAGTTCCGATGACATGATTTTATACATACATTTTCAATTTCGGCCACTAGAATTGTTCGTTGGCGAAATTGAGCACATTGAAAGCTTATACATAGGAGATCATAAGCCCCATGTTTAGTTTCGGAAGTCGCCGAAATTTTCTAAAACCCTATTTAAGACTACTTAACCCAAGGGGAAATGTGAACCCTCCGTTAAACGGTGAT
>JAOYMZ010000016.1:497518-510791 GCA_025802335.1 Pinguicula primuliflora | reverse complement strand
AACGGAACAAAAATTTACCATCATGATAATGCAATGAGCACTATATGGTGATGGGATCTCAAGACTATAAGAAATTGAGGCTGAGGTAGGAAGATGGTTGAGTCATTTCCTCAAATATTTGGCCTAAAAGGCAATAGTGCCTATTAGCTTAATTTGACAATATGTATGCAAGAGAAAAACAAAAAATCAATCCTAAAAATACTAACCAACTTTGATAAAGTGGGTATTAGAAGAAATTACTCCCACCAGACTAGACTGGTAAATAAAAGATTAAGATTTTTGGAATTTGAAATGGGAATCTAGAGAATTAGATGATGGAAACAACACCATCGTCGGCTGAGTTGTGGAAGAACAAGAGAAAGAAAAGAACAAAAGAAAAGTGGGAAAAAATCCTATACCGATTTCGCAACAAAAGTGGAAGGATGTTGTCTTCTATAAAATGAGGTTATGCGGCTATGCAAGGACGGAATTAGCCCAAAATTTGACCCCGGACTAAAAGTTGAAAATTTTTGGGTCATATTTTTTTAATTAAAAAATATTTTAATAATAAACAAAGAAAAAAAATATAATATTTATATCAATAAGAATGCAAAAGTAGTGAATTAAGATAAATGTTTATGACATCAAATGGAAGAGAACAAGAATTATAAATATATTAAAGTTTAAACCCTAACTCAATCCCTACAACATCAAGTAATTGAAAACCAAAAAAAGGAGAAACGGTACTAACTACAATTTGGAGTACATGAAAATGGAGTCAATGATAAAAATCTGCACACGTGTTTTGATTTCTGATAAACACACTATGGCTTCATTACATGTAAGCAAACTTAGGCTGTGTTTGCGAGAGTATATGCTGTTGCAGAAGGAATTTTGAATGAAGTAAGCTAAAAAAAGGAACTTTGTTGAGAAGTTTGTATATGTTTGGAAAATTGCTTTGTCATTGAAAAAGTTTTTTTTTTTGCCTGAGAAGAGATATATTTGTTTCTGCACTATTCGCGATAACATCAGTTTCGGGATCTTGAGAACCAGTTGGCAGTATTAAAACATGAAAACAGAGCTATGGCACCGATCTCCGCTCAAGCCTCAACTGCTGCAACATGCTATCTTGTTTCAAAGAACAATGAAAATAGAAAACCGCCACTAGCTCTTTCCAAACTAAGGATGCTGCCCGTCATGCCCGATCAAGAGAATACAGAAAGGGGACAAGCTTATCCATGGAAACCGAAGCATGCAACTATTGTGACAATGCCTAATTGAAAAAGTCAAAAGTATAGTATTTGGAAATATTTTTTGAAAGCAACATCTTCTATCTTTTAAAACCAAAAGACAAAAATAACATCACTGTAATGGGATTTTTGGGTTATCACTTTATGAGCAGGGATAATTATATCACATTTGAACTTCGAAGTAATTTCAAAATTGTCACCGAGAAAAGCCCTTCAAAAGCTACTCCTACCTAACTTTTGATTTTTTTGTTTTTTCTAACTTTTTTGTAGATAAGCCAAAGCTAAAGCTAAAGCTTAGTAATCAAACACCCAAAAAAAAGCTTATGCTGTGGAAAAGGCAAAAGGAGCTATGGAAAAACTCTTGCAAACACTCAATTAATTGTATTGATGTTGTCAATGCAATTGCCAACATCAATTTAATTGAGAAATCTAATTTTGAAGGCAACATCCTTGTCAAAATGGCTAATGATGATACATATAAAACAAGACAAAATAACAGTTCATTTAGAAAGGGTTGACAATAGCAGATAGATTTCACCAGGCCACCAATTTCATAAAAATAATGTTGCAAACTATGGAGGGGAGGCTTGTCAGAAAGCCTATACAAAGTAGTAAGCATCAAGCAAAGCAAGCATACAGAGGATGAGCAGCAATTGAATATAAAATATGAGTTGGAATTTGAAAGTGAAAAGCCAATTATCCTGAATCATTGCACTACTGGCTAATTACAGTTCAAAGTTAGTTGAAGAACATACAAGATATACAAAATTGATGAATAAACTAAGCAAGTATAATCTATCATTTTAACCGAATAGAAATTTACCATCATGATAATGCAATGAGCACTATAGGGTGATGTGATCTCAAGACTATAAGACATTGGGACTGAGGTAGTAAGATGGTTGCGACATTTCCTCAAATATTTGGCAGAAAAGGCAATCGTGCCTATTAGCTTAATTTGACAATATGTATGCAAGAGAAAAACAGAAAATCAATCCTAAAAATTAAGAGGGTATTAGAAGAAATTACTCCCACCAGAATGGTAAATAAAAAATTGAGTTTTTTGGAATAAGAGAAAAAAAAAAGAATAAGAGAAAAAAAAAAAGTGGAAAAAAAAGAACAAAAGAAGAGTTGGAAAAAAATCCTATACCAATTTCGCAACAAAAGTGGAAGGATAAGAGAAAAAAAAAGAACAAAAGAAGAGTTGGAAAAAAATCCTATACCAATTTCGCAACAAAAGTGGAAGGATATTGTCTTCTATAAAATGAGGTTATGCGGCTATGCAAGTGCGGAACTAGCCCAAAATTTATCCCCGGGCTAAAAGCCCAAAATTTTAATAATAAAAAAAATAAAAAAAATAAAAAAATAAAAAAAAATATAATATTTATATCTATAAGAATGCAAAAGTAGTGAATTAAGATACATATTTATGACATCAAACGGATGAAAACAAGAATTATAAATATATTAAAGTTTAAACCCTAACTCAATCCCAACAACATCAAGTAATTGAGAACCAAGAAAAGGAGTAACGGTACTAACTACAGTTTGCAGTACATGAAAATGGAGTCAACGATAAGAATATGCGCACGCGTTTTGTTTTCTGATAAACACACTTGGCTTCATTACATGTAAGCAAACTTAGATTGTGTTTGCGAGAGCTTATACTGTTGTAGAAAGACTTTTGAATGGAGTAAGTTAAAAAAAGAAGCTTTGTACAGAAGTTTTTATGTGTTTGGAAAATTGCTATGCCATTGAAAAAGATTTTTTTCCTGAGAAGAGATATATTTATTTCTGTATTATTTGCAATAACCTCAGGTTTGGGATCTTGAGAACCAATTGGCAGTATTAAAACAAGAAAAACATGAAAATCAATCCTAAAAATACTAAGCAGCTTTGATTAAGAGTGTATTAGAAGAAATTAGTCCGACCAGAATGGCAAATAAAAGATTGAGATTTTTGGAATTTGAAATACTGGAGATTGAAGACGGGAATCTGGAGATTTGGATGATGGGAAACAACACCAATGTCGGCTTAGTTGTGGAAAAACAAGAGAAAAAAATAACAAAAGAAGAGTGGGAAAAAATTCTTTACCGATTTCGCAACAAAAGTGGAAGGATGTTGTCATGTATAAAATACGGCATACAATGGCGAAACTAGCCCAAAATTTGACCCTGGACAAAAAGCCCAAAAATTTTGGGCTCAATTTTTTTTAAATAAAAAATATTTTAATAATAAGTAAAATAAAAAAATATAATATTAATATCAATAAGCATGCAAAAGTAGTGAATTAAAATGCATATTTATCACATCAAACGGAAGAGAACAAGCAATATAAATATATTAAAATTTAAACACTAATTCAATCCCTACAACATCAAGTAATTGAGAACCAAGACACGAAGTAACAGTACTAACTACAGTTTGCAGTACATGAAGATGAAGTTAATGATAAAAATCTGAGCATGCATTTTGATTTCTGATAAACACATTATTGCTTCATGAGTTATTTTCCGGTCCAGGATCCAACAACCAGAACGGTCCAATTGTTGGATACCAACCGTTAAATTTTTTCCAACGGCCAGGATCTAATTCACATGTAGAAATCCTGACCGTTTGAAAAAATTCGATGGCCAGGATTTCTCATCCTGGTTGTTCTGGTTGTAACAACCTGGATGGGAAAAATTCTGATTGCTTCATTACATGTAAGCAAACTTAATTTTATTGATTGTATTGATGTTATCAATGCAATTGCCAACATCAAACCAATTGAGAAATATAATTTTGAAGGTTTCATCCTTTTCAAAATTACAAATGATGTTACGTATAAAACAAGATAAAATAGCCGTTCATTAAGAATTGGTTGACAATATCAGATAGATTTCACCAGCCCACCAATTTCATAAAAATAATGTTGCAAACTGTGGAGGGGAAGCCTGTCAGAAAACCTATAAAAAATAGTAAGCATCAAGCAAAGCAAGTATACAGAGGATGAGCAATAATTGAATATAAAAGATGAGTTGGAATTTGAATGTGAAAAGTCAATTATCCTAAATCATTGCACTGCTCATCTGACCAATTAAAGTTCAAAGTTAGTTGAAGAACATACAAGCTATGCAAAATTGATGAATAAACTAAGCAAGTATAATCCATCATTTTAACTGAACAGAAATTTACTATCATGATCATGTAATGATCACTATACGGTGATGGGATCTCAAGACTATAAGAAATAGGGTTAGAGGCAACAAGATGGTTGAGTCATTTAATCAAATATTTGACAGAAAAGATAGTCGTGCCTATTAGCTTAATATGACAATAGGTATGCAAGAGAAAATCAATCCTAAAAATACTAACCAACTTCGATTAAGATGGTATTAGAAGAAATTACTCCCGTCGGAATGGTAAATAAAAGATGGAGATTTTTTAAATTTTAAAATACTGGAGATTGAAGATGGGAATCCGAAGATTTAGAGGATGGAAAGCAGCACTATCGTCAGGTGATTTGCGAAAGAACAAGAGAGAAAAAAAGAACAAGGGAAGAGTGGGAAAAAATCTCATACCGATTTTGCAACAAAAGTGAAAAGATGCTACCATGTATAATATGAGGTTATGCGGCTATGCAAGGACGGAACTAGCCCAAAATTTGACCCCGGGCTACAAGCCCAAAAATTTTCAGCCCATTTTTTTAATTAAAAAATATTTTAATAATAAATAAAATATAAAAATACAAAAAATAATATAATATTATTATCTACAAGCATGCAAAAGTAGTGAATTAAGATGTATATTCATGACATCAAACGGATGAGAACAAACAATAGAAATATATTAAAGTTCTCATCATAGGACTGAAGTAGTCATCGTCGCAATTTCCATCAACTTGCTCGTTATCTGGGTTTTCTTTAAGACACAAATAACTTCTAAGGTGTGTCTCGTCGTTGGCCTAAAAATCTCGCAACATTGTTGTGATCACGCAAAAAAATAGTAGACTCAGCATGGTCAAACTTCCTGTTGGGATTGTACTAAAAAACTAGAGCAAATGTACCCTTACTGAGTCCAAATCTGTTGGACATGAGATTTAATAGAGATGCGAACAATATATTTTCCTCGATTTGAACAGCTCTCATATTACATTCGACGTTTGCTCTTCTAAGATTTGGATGATCCTTTACTTCCCAAAAATTTACAATCTTATAAAATAGAATCAGTTTCGTCTGTAAATAATAGAAAAAAGAGCAGCGTATGTAAATGGGTGAAGATTATGGAGTCAGGTATCACGACGAAGTTGGTCGTGTTTACGACCGAATGAATGAACAACGACTAGTCGTGTGAGACACGAACCTTCAGTTCACTTTCACGCTCTCATTCTTATAATGTAATGAAGCGATCCTACTGTAAATAACACTAGTGACCATACGGAAATGTAAACCTCACAAGAAAATGCATGACTCATCTTTCGAGTGTAACGATATTGTCATAAATCAGCTAAAATTCGGAGTCAAATGCATTTTCAACAAAGAAACCAACTTAAAATGCATCCTTTTCACGATGGGTCCATCGATGATCTCTCTCTTTCTGTCTGAATACGTTTTTGGATCAGTCGTTAAGATATGTTTAATAGTGATCGCTTAGTGCGTAAATTTAAATATATTCGATTTTTGATTTATTTTTAAAGATAGAGGTTACTTTTACAAATTTTTTTAATGTTACTTTTCAAAAATAGATTTCTCATAAAATTACTTTTGCGACTGACCGGGGATAAAATGTCCAGACAATTAATATCATCAATTGCTTGGCAACTTCATTCGTTCACAAATGAAATATGATTGCAATTTCTTAGTAGTAAGGCTGTAAACGAACTAAGCTTGAACGAACAAGTCATGTTCAAGCTCTATTTGTTAAGTTTTACGAACGAATCGAGCTTGTTTGTTAAGCTTAATGAACAAAACATCATGTTTTTGTTCCGTTTGTTCAGGTTCACGAATTGTTCATGAATAATTTGCGAACAAAATCGCGAACGGGATGTTGTGTGATCATTCATGTTCAACTCGTTTATGTGTTCGTTTACATGTTCGAGATTGTTCATTATGCATTAATCAGTAGTGAAAATAATGAAAAATAAATACTGATTGATACTTTCACCATCATTTAACAGTTCATTCAAACAAAAAACAATCATATTGATGAGTAAATAAATTTGAATTTCAAATACATTGTAGTCACTTTAGACTGAAATTAATGTAACCGCTTTTGGTTATTTGATATGTATCAAGTATAATCAAAATCAATCTAAAATTTTAATCCCCTAACAAGATCAGATAATATAAATTAGCTCGTCTTATATCTCCGTATATACAGAAATAAAACTATCATACTAACAATAAAACTATCACACAAATAAGGTTGTTTAACATAACAAGATCAAATGAACAAATTCATGTTCGATCTCTATTTGTTAATGTTAACGAACCAACTGAACTTGTTTATTAAGTTTAACAAATAGTATTTTGTGTTTGAGCTATGTTTGTTAAGATTTGTGAATCGAACAAATAAACTTTAAACAAGTCGAATTCGACCTTTTTTAAGAACGGCTTTGTTCTTAGTAAAGTGGCTAATAAAATTAACGCAGCATTTATCTTATCAATCCTCCAAAAATAAAAATTAACAAAACTCGCCAACGATTACTACAACAAGATCAAGTCAAAATATAAGAATACATCAGAGAGAATTTAACTCGGTCTTATCGATATAGATCAACCAAGATCACAAGCTCTCAAATAGAATAATTAAACACAATGGCAGTAAACCAAAACGTTTCAATAAGCACGATTCCCTCGGCTGAGGTTAACCATCCTATTCGAACCATCCATTTGGCTGCTCCAGGTGGCTGAACCCGTCTGATAATTATGCCCTGAACCATCTTGATTCCTCGTGGTCGTGGGTTGATAACCACCAGCTCGCGATTGTCGATCCCTTGAGAATCCACTGCCACCAAGGTTTGTTGTTGAGCCAGATGTTCTGCCACCTCGGACATTGTATCCTCCTGTTCTTCCAGTGTTTCCTCCTTGCCTCCCCTGCTGGAAAGAGAAATCCTGCCACCTGTTACCACCGGTAGAAGCAGCCGCAGCAGCATAGTCATACCCATCTTTGCGCCGGAGTGGAAGTCCCTCCAATCCGCCACCCCCAATCCGCGACTCAAATGCTTTCTCGTTACTTTCAGCGAGGATAGCAATCTTGTCTGTCAATTGGAATGCTAGAGCTTGTAACCTGGTGGGTTCGACATCATGGAAGACAATGCACTGCGTAGGTTGGTCCCAACAAGCATGAAGTTCCTCGTTAATCATCATCTTGCTGACAATGGAGTGGGTTTGGGAAGCTGAGAGGTCAAACATCTCAGATATGTGGTCAAGGCTTACAGATTTGTAGCAGGATGAATATGTGAATAGGTAAGTCCTCAAAGCCTCTTCCTTAATTTTTGACTTGAGCATCTCCAGAACACCGTCTTTATTGCGCAGCAGTCTCCAGACATCAAGAGATTTGATAACAGAAAAGGCCTGATCGTAATCTCCCTGCTTGAGGGCCCTTGTCGCAGCCATCACATGGTCCCGAACATTTTCAGGAGGGCCAATATAGGTTTGCCGGTCGCTAACTTCAAGCAGCCTGCGGAAAGTTTTGCTTATGATCTTCCTTTTAGCGTCATGGACATTGGCTGCCATGTTAGGAACCTCTAGTAGCATTGCACAAATCAGATGGACAGCTTCAAGAAGCTCAAGATTTATGTGCGTGTGGTAAGGCATCTGACGCCTTTTCTCCCGTCGTTCCTGAAGATATCAACAAATATATCAAGTAGCATACAAGATGATCATATTTTTCAATGTAAGATGAAAAGCCAATTTATGTGTTAATATAATAAGGCAAAACTTCACTCTCGTTCATGAAAACGTAGCAGATTCAACAGATGATACATGAATCAATTCCTGATGCAGTGGAACAAAAACTTAGGTGCTCGCGTTGAGCTCCTTCATAAAATATGTCAATTGAAGAAAACCCTACTAATTAATTGGCCTTTTCCATGATACAGTTTCATATCAAAACACGCGACAAGCAAGCATATCATGAATTCATGACCAATAAGTGTTCTTACCTCTTCTGGGGTCTTATCATGATATCTGCTCTGAGAAACACCTTGCGCAAGCAACTCCTTCACTCTCCCAGCAGAATAAAGTTCAGAAAGGCAGCTATGACATTCAATAACAAGACCCTCCCTGAAAGCGCATAATCCAAGCTGCGCCATAGCTCTGTTAAAAAGTATCTGTGTTGAGATATCCATGTGCTGGACATTATCCTGAAGGTGACTCATCAACAACAAGTCACGAGATGTTGAAAAATCATCCATTATCGCATGATGATATATATCACAAAGCATTGCACGAGCCTTGGTTCGCTCATCACCTGACTTGTAAATAAGAGAAACAAGATTGTCCATCAAGGCTCTGCCACTCTCCGGAAAAGTTGGTCTGCGAGGTACAAGCTTTGGAACAGAAACAGAGGCCGATGATCCCCTTGTTTGTTCATCCTTAGTTTCGACACTAGAATCCGCTTCCTCATTGTCCTCCTGCTGAGCCAACTTACTCATGGCATTATATACCTCCTGCGGCTTATAATATATAAGCTCGACCCGTTTAAGAGCTACCTTGGAAGCACCTCTGTAGTCCCCAACGTGCTCCAGATATTCCTGGACATTTTGAGCAAGAACTAAAAACAAAGGCTCATCCTTTAGTCTCTCAACATACTCACGGGTGTGTGGATCAATAACCTGAAGACTTTTAAAATATTCCACCTCTACCCGTTCAAGGAAAGGTACCAAGTTGCCCCAAACCCTAATTGTGCCAGTAAAATCAGCACCCTTCTCGGTGTCTTTCTCATCACGATCCACCGAATCATCGACCACGATGTTGGGGTACTGAGTCAATATATCAAGTATGGTAAGAAAATTTTGCACGCAGAGTTTCCAAACATTAATCGGCATGTGACCACTCAAACCCGGATTCACATCAAACTGGGAGGAAATAAGAGTGAAGAGGATCTCAAGTTTCTGAGCGGGCGTCTTAGCAGCCCCCGTTAAATGAGTAAGCAGAACAACCAAGTCATTTCTGTCGGTTCCCTTCTTACCCCTAAAAGCAACTATCTCCTTAAATTTCTTGTTTACAGCGTCCCACGAAATTCTGCTGGGGTCCTTTGTCATGGTCTTAACATCATTCAACAGTTTTTGCATAACCTTATCTTTCATGCTTTTCTCCCATCCAGGTTCAGTCTCAGCATCATCTCCACCTTCTTCTTCTTCTTCCTTATCCTCCTCAGAGTCCTGAGTGCCTGGTTCCACATCGGAACCATCATCTTCGTCCTCATCTTCATCCTCATCATCAGGTTCATCCTCATTATCAACCTTTTCCTCAAATAATTCAGGTTTGTCCCTGCACTGAAAAATCAAATCCTCATACTCTCTATTGTTCTTCTTCACCTTCTGCTTCATCGAATTCAAGGCCTTAGCATTTGTAGGGCTCATTTTCTTCTTTGCCTCCTTATTTGCCAATGCCTGATTCAAGGTATCCTCCAACATCACAAGAGCTTTAATATAGATATTAGGAGGTCTTTCTGTCTCCGTAACCCTCATGACTTTTCCAAGTTGCTTATTAAGCTTCTCAAAGTTTTCCTGCAGACTCACCCAATCATTAATCTTCACAGCATTTTTCATATGATCAACAGTGCCTGCCATCTCATCAAAGCGTTTGTCCTTAATACGGCGGACAACACGCTTTTGCCCATCAGAATCATCACTGTCGCTAGCATTGACGGAGTAATATCTACTAGCAGCTGTTGCGGCTGTTGTCTCAGCTGGTGCACTCTCCTCTTGTTCATCGTAATCACTCTCCTCCTCAGTTTCACTGTCGCCGCCCTGTTAAGTAACAAACTCAGATGCATAAATTCAATGATCAACAAATCAAGTATACAAAACATCTGTGAAATAGAGGCCGGATGAATCAAATTTTTTGAGGTCTCAAAGAGAAACGCAGGTTGAATAAAACTACGTTCCATGGATAAAATAGACCTTAACAGCATGAGAGCAACCCAGTCGCACGAATTACGAATAAATCCTAATTACAAACCTGAGTCCAAAATTTTGAAGCCATATTTCAGTAACAAGCCAACACAATCAACTACTCTGCAATCTCCCGAAGATAAAACAATCCTGCATTAAATCAACGTAGACGAAAATTAAACAACAACCTAATCAAAAGAAAATCTAGAAAAAAAACCTTAAACTTGTGCATTCATATCGAAAAGGGAGAATTTTTAAATACAGAAAAATATACTCCCACTCCCGAGATGATTCTCTATTCTATGTGAGTATACATAAACGCACAATCATCGACAACCAAACCTGATCTGCAATGCCGCGCCAAGGTTGAAAAATTGAGTAAGAGTTCAATAAAACCCCGATTTTTATACCCAAACGATTGAGATAAGGAAACCTATTGAGATAAGGAAACCTACTCGTCTCAAGACTCGAGCAGAATCTAATTGGATCGGTTGGGCCCAGTATTGGGCTTATACCCGAACTAAGCGTCCATCCAAATTTATATATATTGAGATAGGAAACCTATTGAGATAAGGAAACCTACTCGTCTCAAGACTCGAGCAGAATCTGATTGGATCAGTTGGGCCAAATATTGGGCTTATACCCAAACTAAGCGCCCAATATAAATAACTAGTGGTTACTATTCCTGAGGGCTGCTATGCCGACTGAAAAGTAGGTAAGAAAAACTGATGGCATAATTTAATTGGGTACTAAATTTTTAACACTTTTGGGTAGGTCAATAATAAGTTGTCACCTGAATTTCTTATAGTTTTCTTGGGTTAGTTTTCGTCCGGTAAAGTATTTTCCCTATTCCTACGGTCTTATTTATTGTATTTTCATCAGTATTCGAGAAAGTGTTGGGCGGTCCCTAGACGGTCAGGATCCATTTAGCGCCTAGACCTAAGCGGGTACTTAGGCGATATTCGGGCTGGGCGGAGGGCGACTGCCCAGCACCTAGGTGGTGTCTATGCGGGCTGAACGACCTACCTCTCGAACAAAGATTTCCACTATCTTACATTTATTTAAAGGTAGATTTATTAAGTAAAATTATTTTAAACTACAATTGCTTTGCTAAAACAAAATTAAACTACAATTATAATAAAAGACAATGACTTGTTTTCTACCTACATAGTAAAAATATCGTATCGAAGAATTTAATTACATGACCTATGATATTTTTAAAAAAAAGATTGGATCGGGGCCTTTAATAAAAAAAAGATTGGATCGGCGCAATCCTACCACCTATATTGAACTATTACCTTTTAATTTTTTCAGTATTACATTGATTTTCATCGATTAAAGCTCCATTTTGGGGGAAAATTTACCCTAATTCGTCATCTCCAAGTGAATTGATTAAAAATGTTAATGATATTGCTTAATATTGTACATATTGGTAGATATTGTTGCTTTTTTGTTGAATGTTGATGATTATGTGTTGGACGTTGGACGTTGATGGATGATATTATTGTATATGTTGTTGATCGGTGGATGACTTGGATGTTGAAAGTTAGTCAGACAACAATGATTAACATGAGTTGAGTTGGAGTTATAGGAGTAATAATTGTATTCATAAATTATGAATTCAAATCCTCCACATTACCCATAAAAAATAATGATGAACAAAATGGAGTTGAGCGTGCAAGCAACCAACAAATTAGGAAGAATTGAGTGCACTCCACGGATGCCAGAGGCAATGTCAATGTTTGAAGAATGAAGACGCTGTCTTTAGGTTTTAAGCAATATTTTATTGTTGGATAGTCTAGCAAGAGAACACATTATGGGCTAACAAAATTTCGTGCACAAGTATGTCAATCAAAATAGTCCAAAGGCACAGCCCAATAGAACACTAGAGCTTATCACGTCAATGACCCAGTAAAACATTTGGGCCCAACCAAAAGTACAAGAAATGATGTAAAGTGCTAATGCTATGCAAGTTGGCCTCCATATAACTTTTCTTTAACCATGAAAGCACATGAGTGTGTGATTAGTAGACTATTGTGACACTGATGACAAAAAAAATGCTGCACTTGTTCTTCCGAAGATGATGGCAGTAACTATCTTTGTGGCCATTCACTCCAAGAAAGTCTGCAAGATCACCTGGGAATGAATGTATTCAGGTCTATTTTCTTGCAGTTGCATACAATGTCATCTACCTTCAAAGAATTGATAAATGAAGGTACAGTTTTCTAACCTTCTAAGATATCATTTCAAACAAGAGGAAAAAGTGCTTCAAGTTTCGCAGGATGCTGCAATTCCGCAGGATGCTTCAAGATATCCTTTACGGTGCTTCAGATGACCCGACATGTAGAAGTGATTACTCCAGATATGCTGCAATTCCGCAGGATGCTCAGAACCTGGGAAGAAAACGGATTGGCGCAACTAATTAAGCTGGTGAATTCGGGACTGCTTGCAGGATCATCTGGTCCGGACTCATGGACCTGGCAAGGGGACACTTCACGGGAATATACAGTGTCTTCTGCATATCAGCTACTCTTTTCTGCAACTATCCCCTCTACAGCAGCATCAAGATCGGAACTAGCAGCTGCATGGGAAAAGATTGCCCCTCACAGAATACAAATTTTCACATGGCGATTACTGCAAGGCAGAATAGCCACGGTAGACAGTTTGCGCACAAGAGGGATAACGATGGATCCGATGGCAGGGAGATGTATCTGGTGTGGCAGAGATGAGGAAACGGCGGAACTCTCTTTTGCACTTGCTCCCATGCTCTGGAAATTTGGGTGCAAATCTCAGAGTGGTTGAAGGTCGTAGCTCTAGTACATGATCAAATAACCTCACATTACAAATTATCTGTACTCCAGTTCAAAGGAAAGATCTGGAAACAAATAGGAAAAGCAACTTGGCAAGCAGTTGTTTGGTATGTTTGGAAGGAACGCAACAG
>JAOYMZ010000016.1:467374-493991 GCA_025802335.1 Pinguicula primuliflora | reverse complement strand
TGCCATGCTCAAAGCAATGAATATTTCATATAAAGCACATGTAACACAAGGATCACCAACATGGATATGCTTTGATAATGACCTCCTCAAAAATTCATCTCGGAACCGCCTTAAGTGCCACAATGACTAAATGAGAGAAAAAAAAATCAACTTTAGAGAGGGCAAACCTCAAGAATAAAATAAATATCTTGGAATGTAAAAATAATTAAATTCGGAGAATATTTTTGAATCAATAATAATAAGATACTTCGGTGCCAACCTGTATTATGACATTCAGAAAACAATTGTATTCACCGACTTCATTTTTCAGTCCAGTTCCATAAGCATCAATGCCCGTATCCTCACTCATAGCAACAGCATGTGAAGTTAACGAGTCACTGGTCTGTGGAAGGTCCTTGTGTGGTGTTGGTGAACTTGAGATTGGAGGTAAATGTCTATGTGAATTTACAGTATCTGGCAAAGGTAAGACAATTCAGTAAAACTGCTTAGAAACTTGAGATACTGTAATTTTCGTAAACATTTAACCTATATGTTGTCCCTTCGCTATGATGCTCTGGATTACAAAAGCTGATATTGCCTCATAATGCAAAATTATTAAGTCCGTTCATAGTACAGATTACAAGTATGTGTATCCACTTTTATTTTTACAAATTGGAAGCAAGAGGCACGATAAACAAGTCAATAAAAAAAAATAAAAACACACACAGGAGGAGTAAAAGAAAGAGGAGCCCACCTAGGCTTTGGCGAACAGCTTTCTTAAGATCAGCTTGAAACCTTTCTTCATCATCATCCTCTGCCTGAAGCTGCCTCAGAGTTTTTCCTCCATTATCTACGATTTATCAAACTTCTATCGTGGTAAGAAATAATAATTACGATGTCAGAATAAACTACGATATGCTATCTTAATAAACACTTCATCAGTTGGATAATGACTGATAATATTTGAGTTCACAAGTGCGCCAATGGGGCAGATATAGTATTTACAGAACATTAATGACTAGAATAGACATTCATGCACTCTTATAGCAAATAAGCAATGTTGTATTAGGATCAAATGCTGCGTAATTTGACATTCATAGTGGTCATTTCTGTATTTTCTGATATTGCTGGAACATTGATACATTTCCAACCATTTCTCAGCTGTAGTGATGGATTTCAAGTTCTTCAATCAATTGAAACGCTTAACTCTACGGATTTCAACTGCGTAATTTGACATTCATAGTGGTCATTTCTGTATTTTCTGATATTGCTGGAACATAGATACATTTCCAAACATTTCTCAGCTGTAGTGATGGATTTCAAATTCTTCAATCAATTGAAACGCTTAACTCCAAATCCTTTTCAGAAAACCTTATCCCAGCATCCAAATGCAACCAAACGGATGATAAAATTTTGCACCGCAGCTCTACAAGATTATATGCAAATAGGAACCACATAGCCATGGCTCCTCAATAGTCAATATCAGAATCACTCAGTAAAATCGACTCTGACAAAGTAGCTCGCCTAATTAAGAAAACTTGTGCATGAGAGGCAATCAAGTTTACACAGTAGACGAAATTGCTATAAATCATATCCCACATCTCTCAGTGACAAACTACAATACCAAGATTTTTGAATACCTCGAAAAGTATTTGCAGAAATTGTGGTGCTTAACTGTAGCCAGCAAAAATGATATAAACAACATGAAGGTTACAAATCAACAGGCCATCTTTATTTAGATTAGAGAGAGAGAGAGAGAGAGAGATCCGATTTTTATTGTTTTTTTAACAGAGTAAAATATTTAGGATTAATAGCATACTTGGAAGTGAAATACGGAGAGAGAAAGAATGATATTACATGAACATAGAGTTTTATATTTAAAAAAAAAACAGCACCACAGAAAAGATGAAAAATAGACGGCCTACCAATTCATTTTCCGTAATTTATCATAACTTCAATTGATGCTTATTCTTCTACCACCATTCGCAGCCACATCTCACCCCATGCCAAATAGTTAAAACCTTTTACCTGAATCCTGTATTTCCCTCACTCCCACCGTAATATTATTCTCCAGCACCACTCTAACCTGCCTCCTTCACTATACCAAACTCTATACTTTCAAATAGTATTTCTATTAAAGTGACTTTTACATTGCATAGTATCTATATAATTTAAACTACAGGGCTGAAGTTAATTAACTTGGCATTAGCCCACTTGCAAGGGTTATTGGTAGTTCCAACCCAACTGAACCACAAGAAAAGGCTGTTAATTTTTAAACCACAAAAACGCCCCTAATCAGCAAGTCACTGAAATCTACGAAAAGGAAACGAATGACAGGAAACTTTCACCTTTTCGAAAAACCTTCAAGTAGATAGATCAGTGGTAACACGAAACGTAGATAGATAGCAAAAAATACTACAGCAAATTTTTTTTATAGAAAACCCCGTTCTCGTTAATACATACCACCATCACCAACAGAAATTTGTCCAAGTTTGGGTTGAGCAGCATCAACATGTTCACTTTGAGATGCTAGAGGAGGGTGTTTTCCATCAACAAACTTTGTTAGACCCTTTTGCCGCCTACCTCTTCTTCCTGATCTGCTGGAGAATGGGCCCCCTCCTTGTAGAATATCTCCATCTAACGAGGATGAAAAGGCAAAAATAAGGATAAGTCTGTAATCGGCAGAAAATTGAGAAGCCTAATCTAGTTTCTGCATTAACAATAAGGTCGACCAGTTCCCAGTATATTACCGATAGAAGATTCCCTTGGCAGATCTGCAGTATCAGCGTATCTATCATTCTGCATCCAAAAGATCAAAAGGGAGAATAGACTTGAACTCTTTTGCATAACAGCAATCTTCTAAATTTTCAAGGCAGAGAAAAAAATATTTTTGGAGGGGAAGACAGATTTTCCTACTAAAGTAATTATTAATAAGATAACAGAAATACATATGTGAAATCATTAAATGGAATTATGGGCTCACCTTCCCATTACTCAACCGGTCAGCGTCACTTCTATTTTCATTTTTAAGTGTCCAGTAAACATCAGAGCTTACTTTTGAAGTACTTTTATGTTGCTCAGCTAAAAGCTTCTCCTTTGCTTCATTTTCTATTCGCCTTTGGTACTCCAGAGTCTCTTCAAGCTTTCTTTCCTCGGCTTCTAGTTCAATTTTACGTTTGTGCTCCTCTTCCCTTAGCAAGGAAACATCATCACTCCCAGGATCAGCAATCTCAGCCAATTCATCTTCATTTTGATCACTTGGAATTAGCCTGAAGCAATAAAATATCAAAGGACTCATTTAGCACAAAAATGGAAAAGTATTCTCAATATGGTTTGAGAACATGAGACATACTCTTCAGTAGTCTGATGGTATGATCCATCATAATGTAAAGCCTGCAAAAGAACCAGGTGGTACAAGAAATGACATACACAGTCAGTATTGCAAAGCCGGTAAATGGTTAATTAAAGACACTGATTAAGTTTCAAACCTTAAGATCCTTGCTTTTCCTGCTATCTTTGTGCTTTTTCTTCTTATCATGAACATGTTTTGAACTGTCAACACCGATGCCTACACCTTTTTTGGAATCCAGGGCAAGTTCAGCCAAAAATGCCTCCCTCGCAGCATCAGATTTTGCTCTGGCATCTTTCTCTGCCAAATCCTCCAAGCGAGCCTGTAATAAAAACAAAAGTCCTGAGCAACAGTATTTAGAGAATCACAAGGACTTTGTGGACCAAAACATGATTGAACTCACCCTTAAAAAAGATTTTACAAGGGGGAGTAACACTGATCTGAAATCAAGTGAGGATACGGGATTTAGTCTAACTTCCAACTGCTGCATTTGTACAAGTATTCGCATGATTCTAGCATCAATTTTGCTGATCTGATTACAGAAAAATGTTAGATAACGCAAAGAAATTACATGATTTGAAAGCAAATATCAACACTTTTTTTTTTCAAATATCAACACTAGAAATGAGTAAACAAACCTCGATTGAAACTTGCTCCTTCTGCCTCTGTATTGCAACTTCTATGCAAGAATCTACCTGATGAAAATGGTCTTTTATCCTCCAATCATCCTCACCAGATTCTAGATCACAAAGATGAGATGTCACGCCACTGTAAGTGGTGTCCTCAAAACCAAATTGGTTGATGTTTAGGGACTCTGCATCCTTTAGAACATTTGTTATAGCATCCAACTGAAATCTGTTGGCAATGCTGTTGATTTCATTCTGATGTTCAGTAAGCTCTTCTTGCCTTTTAACGAGAATAGTTTCATAACTATGACGAACCAACTCCGTTGTATGTTCTCTCTTCTTCCCCTCTTCCAAACAGAGATCCTCAACGATCTGCAACGCCTCTTCATAATTTAAGTGCTGACATTTCCTGTCACATAAGCTCTGCAGGTGGTATGATTCCTTCTCGAGTGACTGGAGAATTTCCTGACCCTGCATAGCTTTCTCCTCTTTTGTGCGCAGCCAGGATGTAAAATGCTCACCACTAGACTGCCCTCTGAATATCCATGGCAATAATGCATCAGAATCTAGCATAGTACCATTTGCATTCCTGCCATTGGATGAGGTTGCAACACCAGAACAACTAATGTTATCATCACCGGAACAATCAGTAGTCTCTGGGTGAAACAAATATTCATCAAGGAACAAATATGAGCCATCTTGACTAAGAACAATCTTCTCCATCAAGTCAACACCCTGTATCACATGGTTTGAATCATCTGAAGCATTGATTTTGTCAGGATATCTACTTGCACCACAAGCATGAGAAATTTCTTGCAAAAACTTTAGGATCTTCGTAAGTTCTGAAGCACCAAGAAGGCAGATGCATAGTGGTGATTTTTCCAGTTTGGAGTTTAGTAGTTGAGACCCACAAGCAACACTCTGCAGTTCCTCCATTGCAAAGTGTAAAACCTTGCTGAGATGGCTTGAAGACAAATACTTGTTTGTAATAAGAGACTGGAAGATGGCTTGTATTTTTTCTAGAAGCTTTTCACGCTCTGGGTCATGGGATGTGTGCAAGTTTTCATTTAGTAAACTCTCTTTGCTACCCTGATCTCCATCACAGTCCATCCACTCAACATCTTCAAACTCACAGCTCTCCTGAATTATATGGTTGAACTCCCTGGCACAACTTCTCTTCCTAGTTGATGGGTCCCACTCATACTCACTGCAGTAAGTATTAAAGCTTTCTTTTGAGTTATCAGTGCCATTTCTGGGGTATGGTTCATCAATGAAATCAGCTGCGTCTGATTTTGATTGTTTTCTATACATCACATTTGCTGCATTCAACTCCAATGGTTTCCAAGAATGGTTTAGAAGCATGTTCGCCCATTCATCATCCACATTTTGTGGCAGGATTGACTGCATTTTGGGCAGCAAATTACTCATATGGTCCTGGAGAATATGATGCATGAAACATCCCTCATCCGCAAATTTCTCATTACAACGGCAGCACAACCAGAACTTCCATTTTTTATTTTTTTGTCCAAAAGATATAGCCTCAGTAAGCAACTCACTCGACGATGCATCCTTTGATGAACCAAAATGTGTCTTTAGATCAAAAGTACTAATCCTAAGCAACTGTTTCTTTTCACTTAGACTCATTGAGTTCCAATATGATCGGACCCAATCCCTCATTTCATCTGAAGATGAATTTTTCCTCATGTTACCACTTTTCCTTCTTTCCTCTGCTTTTTGGCCCAACCCCGGACAGGAATCCCCCTCTTTTTTCTGACTGTTGACGCTATCCCCATCATCGGCCAAATGAGTAACCTCTGATTTTTGCTGCATAAGCCGCGCAGCAGCCACCCTAACCTCAATTTCCTTCCTCCGCTCCTCGGGAGTTTTAGCCACCTTCTTAATCTCATTTGGCCTCCTTGCCTGAATCAATTTCAGCTCCATTGGATCCTCAGCTACCCGCCTGATTGGTATCAACCGAAATTTCTCTTCACCATTTCCAAGATTCTTCATCCAAGTAGAAATGGACGCAATATTTGATTTTTGGATCAAAGACCGGAGTTCATTCTGAACATGGCCAACTCGAGCCTCAACTGTAGAAATCTTCTGCTGATTTTCTTCTTGCAAACTTTCCTTTGCGGGATCAACTGGGTTTTCAATCATCAATGCCCTTTCGCACTCCTGTACCACCTCCTCATATTCTCTGCCATCATTTGCTATCTCATACAACAAATTTGCATAAAAATGTGAAAACTCAATTGAGCTGGGCGACAAACTCACTGCCTTCCTTGCACTCTCAACAGCATTCTTCAAATGCCGCTGCTTGGCGGTCGGATCATCAATTATTGAAGCCACCTTCACACAAACCGTCCCCTGGACACGGTAAACCAATGCCAAATGTGGAGAATTATCATGTTTTGAACACAGATCCTTCATCAATCTTAGGGCTTTGGTGTGGTTCCCACGCCGCAAAGCAGTAAGGGCACGCTCACATTCAACCTTTACCAAACCATATGATGAAGACTGGTCTGAATTATTATTGCAATTGTTTTGAGAATCTGCAACCTGAGGTTTAGCAGTACCTTTTACAGAGACCTCATTTTTCGGCGAACCACCATCAGGGTCGGCAGAATCCTCAGTCCCCAAACCAGATGCGGGCTGGGAGGGCTTGATGCGAGGAGCAATGTTACGCTTCTTATGTCCCATATCAAGATTCCCAACTTTGTCCCATGCACAATTACAAAATTAATCGTCACAACAACTATTGATACGTAAAGCACACCGAATCCATCAAATGCAAAAAATTAACAACAAAGCAACCCCAGAAAAGGAACAAAGATAGTTATCCAGCTATCTACAGGAAGAAATATGCAGATGCGCGAATAAAAGGAAACAAACTAACGAACAGATACCAATATAACCCTATATGTGCATCATTTGCCCAAATACAGATTGAAAATAGAAAGAGCAGTAGTTGTAGGATGTATGCGAGAAAACACAGAGAAAGTGGGGTGGGTGGGTGGAGAAGAGAGGGGAAAGGGTTTGGGAACAGTGAAGATTTGGTGTCAAAGAAATATGGGGGAGAGGAAAGTGAAAGTTCGGTGATCAGAATTGGGTTGAGGAAAAATGGAGGGGTATAAATTATAATCTATATTAAAATTTCAAAAAAAAATCTCGCAAAAATGAATTTATTGAACAAATATTTTTTAAAATTAACTAGGAAAATTAACCTTCACATATTAAAAATAAATGAAAATTCTAATATATTAGTTTAGGAAATAAATGTTGCTACTAAAACTCCAACTAATATAATTATACTAATTCTCGCCAATACCAACTATAGTTACGGGAACACGATCGTCTGACAATAAAATTAAACATTTTTATTACATTACTTCTCAACTCAATATTTCCGAAAACATATTTGAGAGTGAGAGTGAGAGAGGGAGAGAACATCGACGTGCCTAGCGTGAAAAATGTAAATATAAGGCTTGTTCCATTTTTGAATGTGAATTTATTCTGAATTCTAACTTATTTATGTGGATCAGAAATATTTTTCGTCAACCATCATGTTAGATTGTTGTACACGGCGATACATTTGGGGCACAAACTAGTATGAATCCTCTGGAACGGTCGTGTGATCCTTGGGCTCAGATTGGTGGTGGCTGGTTTCTTGAACGATCCCAATGGATGGCAACGAATGGCTCCATAGAGGCGGTGGTGGGAACTACAACCAAAAAATGTGGATACAAGGCTAACTTTGTTTGCACCTGGGGCACCATGTACATGGCATCAAACACTATTCGATGATGATGGAGTCGAAAGTCAGAAGCAATACGCGGGTCTAATGCCTTGATGTATAATGCCATTTCAGTCTTGGGCAAGAGGCTATCATTTGACGTAGGGGCCAACTCATTCCAGCATCGAATAAGATCCTAAACTATGGTTACCTAGCACAGTGAGGCTACCTCAGCGACTGGTTCATTTAACCCCGACGGTGTGTAATACTATCGAAAATACCATACGAATGCCTCCCAGCTTAACTTGGGAAATTGAAATTTGAGGGAGAACCACTATTGTTGGGCCTCATCCAAGAGATGGTAAGTAGTCGCGGGAACCTATTTGTGGGTTGCAATCTGGTGATGATTGAAATATGAGTCACGACCTAGAAGTCGAGTCTCAGCATTGTCACCACTCATGAAAGATAGAAAATCTCAGCACACAGGGCGGAGGTTGCTACTAAAATTGCCCGAGTAATCATAAGGGCCTATGTAGCTCATGATGCCCATCTTGGCAGAAATTTTGGGAGTGCCATGGGTCGATTGAAGGGGGCAGCCCATACAATGGAACATGCTCCCGAGGCACTTCTGGTGGATAAATAGTTGTTGGGAACATGGGTGGGCTAAAGGAAGGTGGATAACCGGAGGTCGCACAGGGCCGTGGGAGGAGGGGAATAGGCAATAGGTCAAATAGTTGCAAGTAACCTTTGTGGATTTTCTCCACCATGGCGCAACATTGCTTCTGCTTGGTGTGGATCTCATCCAAAGGTTGACGAGACTCGATAGAAGACGAAGACAACATAACTTTGTCGGTGGGTGGCACTTGTGGCTATGATACCACTTTATCATGATTCCTGTATTGAGACCTATTGAGTTTGAAAGAACGAAAAAATGAGACACAAATTTTTATGTGGTTTGGCGAATTGCCTACTCCACTAGACAGATCTTTTTCTCCTTTGTTTTCTTTTTCTTACTTTTTATATGGCGTACACCTTACATTATATAGAAGAAGAGAAGTATGATAAGTCCTCGAATTTTGGTAGATCAAATCCCGGGAGATATGAAGAGATATCACAAATCTCTCATTTTCTTATCTAAATAGATTTCCAACACCCCCCTCAAGTTGAGTGGAGAGGGAGCCAACACCCAACTTGCTCACAATGTCATAGAACGACCGTCCTGCAACATCCTCTCTTCACAAATCATCTATTGGGTCTTGAAATCACATATGCGTGGGGAATAGAAGAAGAATCATGTATTGGGTCTTGAAATCACAAATCATCTTCATCTCTTCACAAATCTTCTATTGGGTCTAGAAATCCCATTTTCCGGCGACCTCTCTGCTTCATAATTGGAGAAGGCGTAATTCTGGATAATCAATGAATTCATCTCTCGACGTGAACTTGAAGATTTGCAAATGGCTATCTTCATCTTTTAAAAGTGATCTTGAAGAGGATTATGTTTTGCTGTTGGGACTAAAAAATGGTATCCTCCCATCACCGGAGCAGAGGAGGAGCCATAGATGCTTTTGCAGAATTCTATATTTGGAGATTATCCAAGGCGTAGAGCAATTAATGGAATGCACCGCACGAGGCTATTTTGAGAAAACCTACAATCGAACACTGTAACATAGGATTTAAGTGGAAGAACAAGCTAAATAAACTAGGCTTTCATATATTGAAGAGCAGAAAAGATACAGAGAGATAGAACTCTCGTTATTGTTCCAACTGACCAAAGTAACTGTTTATGACTTATTTATACAGACAATATGGAACCACTCGATAGTGATCCAACGAACTAGAATGAATCTGTACAGGTGTCACGGATTAAAGACCAAGTCAATGCAAAATATAACTTAAAGACGTATGTCGACATCCCCCCCTCAAGCTGGAACTTGGTAGGGATCACGAAGATCCAGCTTGACGTTGAGATGAGCAAATGGTCTCAATGCCAGAGACTTGGTAAACAAATCTGCTACTTGTTCCGAGCTGGAGATGTGCAGCGGTTCTAAAAATCCAAGCTTGAATTGATCACGAACTATGTGACAGTCAATATCCAAATGCTTAGTTCGTTCGTGGAATACCGGATTCCTATTGATGTGCAGAGCCGCATTATTGTCGCAGAAGAGAGGAATAGGTAGTGTCAGATCAACCTCGAGATCTCTCAAGATGTAGCTTACCCAGAGGAGCTCAAACACAGTTGCAGCAAGGCTGCGATACTCAGATTCTGCAGACGAACGAGACACTGTTGTCTGCTTCTTACACTTCCAGGCGACTGGGCTGGTGTCAAGAAAGATGCAGTATCCGGTTAATGACCGGCATGTAACAGCACAAGTCCCCCAGTCAGCGTCTAAATAAGCCGAGAGATGCAGCGATGAGTCTGCTGGATAGAACAGTCCCCGAGATGGACACCCTTTGAGCTATCTCACAATATGAAGAGCTGCATCCCAATGAGAAGTGCGTGGATGTTGCATGAACTGGTTGACTTGTTGAACACCATATGCGATATCTAGGCGGGTAAAACCAAGATACAATAAATGCCCGACCAGCCTCCTATAAGCCTCTGCATTTAGCAACAGATCACCTTCATCTCCGATCAGTTTGAGACCCAGGGGTAGCAGTGTAGTAGCAATCTTGGCATCAAGCAATTCGGTATCAGTAATAATGTCTAAAACATACTTTCTCTGATTCACGTATAGATCATCTAGTGCACGCAACAATTCCAGGCCCAGATAATATTTTGCATGCCTCAGATCCTTGATAGAAAACATGGAATCCAACTGATCACGGATGGCTGTAAGTTCGGTGACATCAGTGCCTTTTAACAGAACATCATCAACGTACAAAAGTAATGCTACAAAGGTAGATCCACATCTCCGAGTGAACCAGCAATGATCTGCAGCTGACTGCAAGAAACCGAGAGTCAACAAATAGGCTGTGATCTCTTTGATCTCTTTATTCTATTGGCGCAAAGCTTGCTTCAACCCATATATGGAGCGCTGCAATTTGCAGACCTGACCGGGCAGGGCAGTAGAATAACCAGGAGGCAAGTCCATATAAACATCTTCATCAAGATGTCCATGAAGGAAAGCATTGTTGACATCTAATTGAAAGCATGACCACCTTCTCGCACTAGCCACTGCCAGAAAAATGCGTACTGTGGATACCTTGGCTACTGGGCTAAAACTGTCAAAGAAATCGGTCATAGCCCTTAGCTACCAATCTTGCTTTGTATCTTGCCACACTACCATCAGGGTTCAGCTTCACCTTATATACCCATTTACAGCTTATCTTTCTGGCCCCTGAAGGTAAATCAGTTAAGGTCCAAGTCTGATTTGATTCCAAAGCTGATAATTCATTATGCATTGCTTCAACCCAATGTGGGAAGTTTTTGGCTTTATGATAGGTTGATGGTTCAGGTTCCTGATGAAGTGTAGGGAGGAAAGAGACTGCTGAGGGAGTCAAATGACTGGATATTAAGAATGGAAAAGTGCGGGGATGATTGGAAAAATTGGTTAAAGTAAGAGTGGCAATATCAAAATGATTGTGAGATGTCTGAGGCAGATAATCACAGATGAAATCAGTGAGTCTAGTAGAGGTTTTACTGGTTCTTGTGCTTCTTCGGAGAGGTGGTTGATCAACTGGGATAGAAGTCGAATTAGTGGATAGATCAATTAAAGGTTCTGTTATAAAATTTTCAACAGGTTCCTCTATAGAGGCTGACTGGGTTATGGGATAGCTAACTCTCTCTGAATCTGGATGAGTAGGATTGGGATTAGCTGCTGTAGAATCAGGATTATGGACAAATGGAATAGGATCAGAAAGGTCAAACATGGGTGAAGAAGAAGACACAATGGATAAGTCAGACAATGTAGAGGAAAATAGAAAAATGTGCTCATAAAATATCACATCCCATGAAGAGAAAACCTGATGTGTACCCAGATTGTATACTCTGTAAGCCTTTTGAGAGGAATTATATCCAAGGAAGACCCCCTTGACTGAACGAGCTGCTAGTTTGTCCTTATGAGGATGAGTGATTGCAGCAAAGCATAGGGACCCGAAAGTTCGTAGATGCTCATAGTAGGGAGGTTTACCAAATAAGATCTCACTAGGTGTTTTCCACCCCAGAACTATAGAAGGCAATCTGTTGATAATATAGGCTGCAGTTAATAGAGCTTCTCCCTAGAACTTAGCCGGCAATGATGCCTGGACAAGAATCCCTCATGCTATCTCAAGTAATTGTTTATGACGCCTCTCAACTACCCCATTGGACTGTGGCGAATATGGACAAGTATTCTGGTGCAAGATCCCATGAGCTCTAAATAAGGCTGTACAGGTGTGGTTCAAAAATTCTTATCCATTATCAGACCGGGCAGCTTTGATAGTGACTCTATGTTGAGTATGAATCATAAGAATGAACTCCTTTAAGAGACTGTGCACAAGTGTTTTATCAGGTAGCAAATGTACCCACAACCCCCTACTGCAATCATCCACCAGGGTTAAGAAATAATGGGCACCAGTGAGGGAAGGTGATTTGTACGGACCCCGTAAGTCCATGTGCACTAAATCAAATGCTTGTGCAGAAATACTAGTTCTGATAGGAAAGGGTAATCTGTGCTGTTTCGAAAAATGACATGCATCACAAGGTTTAGACAAGTCACTCTTATATTTATTGAAGTGAACAAAGGGAAGATGTTTCAATACATCGGAAGAAGCATGTCCTAATCTTTTATGCCAAACATCAGAACCAACAGTTGTTTTTGAAAGCAAACCAGTTACAAACGAAGTAGAATCTTGTTCTAAACAAGTTTTATTGAAAGAAGTAAGCTGTCTAATAGCAGACTGGATGGAAGAGATGACTGTTGTGGTGAGTGCGGAAGCAGCGGCAGGATGGATAGGAGATGGATCCAAAATGTAGAGGCCGTGATGTGCGTGACCAATACCGAACAATTTATTAGTTTTCCGATCCTGTATGACACAGAGTGTGGGTAAGAATAAGAGCTATACACGAGCTGAATGAATAAGCTTGCTGACTGATAAAAGATTATACTGAAATTGAGGAAGATGCAAAACATCATGAATTTGCAGCTTATCATTTAGGGTCAAAAAACCTATATTTCTGACAAATTGCGTGCTACCATCAGACTGCATTACTAGTGCGGCTTTAGTCACAGGGAGATAGTCATCAAATAACTTCAAACCGAAACACATATGTGAAGAAGCCCCTGTATCTATGATCCAGGTACCAATTTTGATCGAATCCAGCACATTACGATTACATTTAAAAATTGTACCTGCATAATCCTGCCCAAAGTGTGCGAAATTGTTCTCAGCAATGCCCTTTCCTTTCATCATTTTCATCATCTCTGACTTTACTGCCTCTGTAATAACGTTGGTCCAATTACGCGCTTAAGATACTCCTGCCTCATTCACATTTAAAGGATTTGTCTGCACTGTATGAGCAAATTGATTAGTAGCATTGGATTTGTTTCCATAGAGTTTCACATACCAGTCTTGTGGCCCATGCAGCTTGAAACAAGAATCGACAGTGTGACCTTTGGCATGACAATGACTACATTTTCGACTATTCTTCCAGGCTTTGTACTCATCCTTTCTCATGCGTTGAGTTGGCTTCACATTGAATCCTCCCTGATTCATCTGTACTGCACCATTGGCAGATGGTCCTGAAAACTCATTCCCAGAGGCATTGTTAATCTGGATTCCTCTCTTACTCTCAATTGTCTGAATCATAGCATATGCTTTATCACAATTTGGCGATTGATCAGAATTCAAAATCTGGTCAGTGACATTGTCATAACTCGGATTCAGCCCCATAAGAAATTGAGTCAACTGTCCTCTCAGCAGGAGATCATTCATCCTCTTAGAAGTAGCACATACGCATACAGGTATAGGTTCCAAGTAATTGAGTTCATAATAAAGTGCTGACAGTCAATTGTAATATTGCGTGACATTATCCGAACCTTGCTTCATGGAAGCGATTTCTCTTCTGATGCGGTAGATCGTAGGCTCACTATAACCTCCGAATCGTTCCTCCAGGACAGACCACAGCCTCTTTGCAGAAGAAGATGCAAACATAAAACCATTATTTAGCTCCTTTGTCATTGATGCCAGAATCCAAGCAGTTACCATACGGTCTCCGCGTCTCCACGTCTCCACTTCACATATTCAGCAGATCCAGAGGTCGGCTCTCCACCGATCCATCAATATAATGGTTTTTCCCTTTCGCCTTGAGTGAAATTAACATTGACTAATACCAAGTCAGATAGTTGAGTTTGGTCAATTGACCTGTAACAAGCGACATTTGTGGATTGTCGTGCGAACTGACCCCGGATCCGTCGAACTCAGCACTTGTGGTATTATCTCCGATCTCCTTTTCAACAACCGTCATGATTCGAAATCTGAACCAATTACTTCAGAATCAACCGATTAAAACTTCAACCTCACTCCGATACCATGAGAAAACCTACAATCGAACACCGTAACGTAGGATTTAAGTGGAAGAACAAGCTAAAAAAACTGGGCTTTCATATATTGAAGAGCAGAAAAGATACAGAGAGATAGAACTCTCGTTATTGTTCCAACTACCCAAAGTAACTGTTTATCATTTATTTATACAGACAATATGGAACCACTCGATAGTGATCCAACAAACCAGGTTGAATCTATACAGGTGACACAGATTAAAGACCAAGTCAACGCAAAATATAACTTAAAAGATGTATGTCGACACTATATACTGCATGCTGTGAATCTAATAATTCAGTAAACAACTATTGATAAGCTCACATTATATCAATACTCTGTAGGTGGTAGATCGTCCGGATCTGGCAACAGAAGGAGCAAACAGTCAGTAAAACAGGATAAAAATTATATAGAATCGAATAATACGAAATTTATATGACAAATCCTGTATCAAACGAAGTGCGGAAGCGTGTAGAAGCAAGATCCGGAGCATAGAACGCCGGAACAGTAGCAAGCCGTCAGTAACGGCTCGATCAACCTTGTTGACTACGTCGAAAACCAGAAACCAAATGGTTCAATCGAGAGAGATTGAAGCAAGGATCCGGTGAAAGAATCGGATAAAAATCCATAAAGAGTGGCCAAATGTCGATCTAAAGTGATCAAAAGTTAGGGTTTCACAGAGAGAGAGATGCAGCAACGAGAGAGAGAAAGTCAAGAGTGAAAAGTGATCGAAAAAACGTTAAGTATGACATATATACGAACATCCAGAACCTTCGGTGAATGAAGGAAGGAAATGGGCCGAGTTGTAAGGATTATAATAGCAGCACATGTAATCGGACGAGGGAGTTGGGCCGAGAAACAAAAATGAGAATAAAATGTAATGCAGCCCAAAACGAGAAATACAAGTACAATAATGGGATAAATGGGTAATTAGGTAACAGGCTGAACAAAGGAAGGGGCTCGAGGCCCAGAATCAAATAACCCAATCAATGAACCGGTATTCGAGGCTTCTGAGGTCAACTGAGGTATATTCCGAGAATGTGAATTTCAACCTCCAAGTTACGCTGAGCGTTACCCGGTTGACAATTCAATTTGAGTCATCACGAACCCGAAGGTTTAGAATCTTAATAAATAATTACATCATCCGGCAATCTTCAGGACTGTGTATGTGAGTGATGTGCACAAAATATAACCCGTGCACAGTGTGTGAACATACAAAATTGAAATAGGTGCAAGGTAAAAAGTATTCCCCTATGGGCCTCAAATAGGGTTCAAGAATGGGCTGAAAATATGAGATCACATCTCAACAATCTCCACCTTGAACTCATAATTCAAACCAGCATATCACTCCCTGTAGAAAAGTAGCAGTGCAGACTACCAGCCCTAACACAGAAACGAATATGAACCTAGATGCATCATGCACAACCACGGATAGCATATGAATTGTGATACAGAATATGATAATCAACCTATATGCAGTCCTTAGATATACAACAGTGCAATAAATGCAAGTAGAGATGTACATTACAATCATAATCATGAAAACAGGACTGAAAATTTTATGTTCAGAACATCAAAAAACAGTATTCATCCCTAGTCTTTCAATGCAGAACTTAAATTTTAAATTTGTAACAACCTTAGTGCCCATATCTGCAGGATTTAAGTTTGTGTCAACCTTTTCAAGCGAAACAAGTTCATTAGCTACAACTTCCCTAATGAAATGCAGTTTAACATCAATGTGTTTTGTTCTTTCATGAAAAATAGGGTTTCTAGCTAAATGAATTGCAGACTGACTATCACAGAACATGGTACCAACATCAGATAGGATTTTACACTCAGAAAGTAAACCACCAAGCCACATACACTCCTTAAAAGAATCAGTAGGAGCTATATATTCAGATTCTGTAGTACTTAAAGCAACTACATGTTATAATTGTGACTTCCAGCTAACACAGTTTCCAGACAAGAGAAATTGATAGCATGTAGTAGACTTTCTAGAATCTAAATCACCTGGATAATCAGAATCTACAAAACCACATAAACCAGTTTGATCAGAACATTTCTTAAATATTAAACACAAATTAGAAGTACCCTGAATATACCTAAGAACCCACTTTAAAGCAGATCAATGTTCAGGACCTGGTTAGACATAAAGCGGCTAAGAAAAGAAATACCATAAGATAAATCAGGACGGGTACTGACCATAGCATACATAAGAGACCCAAAAACATTTGAGTAAGGCACATGTTCCATTTCAAGAGTTTCAGAGATTGTAGAAGGGCATTGAAACTTGCTAAGTTTAAAATGCAAAGCAATAGGAGCAGCAACAGGTTTTACTTCTGAAAAACCAAATTTATGCAACACTTTATTAATGTAACCTGTTTAATGCAACTTTAAAATACCAGATGACCTAATCCTATCAATTTCCATGCCAAGGATCTTTCTTGCCTCACCTAAGTCTTTCATTTCAAACTCAGACTTCAGTTTTAGTTTCAGGTTATCAATTTCATCCCTAGACTCACTAATGATCAGCATATCATCTACATATATCAACAAATAAACTGTAGCATGCAGACTGTTCAAGAAATAAAAACAGCTATCAAACTGACTCCGAATAAAATCAAGGCTCATAATAAATGAATCAAAACGTTTATACCACTGCCTAGGAACTTGTTTAAGTCCATATAAAGATTTTTTCAGCAAGCATATATAATCAGGTTTTGAACTATCAACATAACCTAAAGGTTGATGCATGAATATTTCTTCATCCAGTTCTCCATATAAGAATGCAGTTTTAATGTCTAACTGATCACATTCCAGATTAAGACAGGCAACCAAAGAAAGCAGAATGCGAATAGTCTTAAATTTCACAACAGGAGCAAAGATTTCATTAAAATCAATTCCTTCTCGTTGACTAAATCCTTTTGCAACTAATCTGGCTTTGTACCTAACAGGTTCAGACTCAGTTATACCTTCTTTACACCTAAATATCCACTTACAACCAACAATCTTTCTATCTTTAGGTTAGGGCACCAAAATCCAAGTTGCATTCTGTTTTAAAGAATTTATCTCATCATTCATTGCAGTTAACCATTTATGAGAATCAGAACAATTCACAGCATCATAAAAGGTTTCAGGTTCATGATATAATATCTGCTGACTAACAGAGAAAGCATAATCAATTATTTCTGCAAAATTAGCATATTTAGGATTAGGTCTAACCTCTCATCTTTCTCTGTCTCTAGCTAACTGATAGTTATCTAAATTAACTCTATCAGAATGAACAAGTAAGGGAGCAGCAAGATCAGATTCAGATTTAGAAGCAGTCACAACAGGAACATGAACAGTTTCAACATTAGTCTCTGTTTTGGATGGATCAGACTCTGTAGAAGAGTCTCCAACCTCAGCCTCCACCTTAACAGTAGAATCAGGCTGAGGCTCCACCTCAACAGGGACTACAGTCAATTCTTCTTCATAAAACACAGTTTTGGAAACAGGAACAGAACTAGCAGGTAAAGCAGTAGCAGAATCTTTAACTAGACAAGGAAAATCATGCTCATTAAACACCACATCTCTACTGATTATTACTTTCATGCCAGAAACAGATTTATACCATAATCTAAAGCCCTTGACACCTTCTTGATAACCTAAAAATACACATTTGACTGACCTAGGATCCAGTTTGCCTAACTTATTATACATTTAAGCAGCACAGCCAAAAATCTTCAGATTTTCAAGTTTGACATAAGTTCCATACCAAATAAACTCAGGACAGTCATATCCTAAAGCTCTAGAAGGACTTCTATTTATCAGAAAAGCAGCAGTGTGTAAAGCTTCACCCCAAAAACGTTTAGAAAGACCAGAAGTAGAAAGCATGCATCTGATTTTTTCTAACAGAGTTCTATTCATGCATTTAGCAACACCATTTTGTTGAGGAGTGTACCTAACAGTGTTATATCTAGTAATGCCATGCAGTGTGCAAAAATTATCAAAAGCAGTGTTGCAAAATTCCATATCATTGTCAGTTCTAAGGTATTTAATCTTGTTACCCTTTTGGTTTTCAATCAAAGTCTTCCAATTTCTAAAACATGCAAAGGTTTCATCTTTAGACTTCAACAAAAAAACCCAGACTTTTCTGCTGAAATCATCAACAAAAGACACAAAATACCTCCCTCCACCATGTGTGGGCTTAGAGGAGGGCCCCCACAAGTCAGAGCGGACATAGTTCAAGCAGTGCTTAGAAGTATGCACACCTTTGGGAAATTTAACACGTTTCTATTTACCATGCACACAGGATTCACAAAAATCAATTTCACCCAGTTTATGTTTACCTAACAGACCTTTAGAGTGCAGCCTATTCAGGTTTTTCTCATTCATATGTCTCAATCTAAGATACCACAGTTTAGCCATACTAAAATCATAAACATGCAGCACTTTAGCATATTCAGATTCACCATCTAAGTAATACAACCTGTTTCTCCTATGAGCAATTAAAACAATGCTATCATGCTTGCCAACAGTGAGTAAACCATTCTTTGAAGAGTAGGAACAACCATTTTCTTTTAGCATTCCTACAGAAATCAAGTTTCTTTTCAAATCAGGGATATATCTCACATTGGACAACTTGATTCTAGTTCCATTAGAAAGTAGAAAACAGATAGAACCAGTACCCTCAATTTTACATGCAAAATCATTACCCATGATAGCTAATCCAGTTTTAGTTCTATCTAAAGATTCAAACCATTCTAAACATGGTGACATGTGATATGTGCAGCCTGAATCAAGTACCCATTCATTCAAAACATTAGAATCAGACACATTCAGAACATAATCAATAACCTTTTTAGTTTGAAAATCAGTTTCAGCCTCAAGTTCTAACTCTGTTTTAGCAAAATTAGAAACTGTTTTTTCAAAATCAGAGATGGTTTCTTCAATCACAGAATCCAATACAGACACCAAGTTCACTGAACCTATCACACTCAGATAAAAAATCATCCAAGTCCTGATTATTAAAAGCATTTTCAGTTCCAAGTAAAATTTCTATTTCATCTTCATGTATGCAATCATCATCTACCAGAAACACAGAATCATAAACAACTTGTGCATTAGAAGAAGCAGAAACCATATTATTCTGACTTAAATTGTTCAAGTTCTGATTCTGCACATTCTGAAACATAGACATATCTGAATTACCAATTTGATTGACATTAGAATGCAATGATGGATTAGAACTTGTAGGAGCAGTGATATTTTCATTTCTAAAACTTCCAGCATTATTAAAGGATGAATGATCAGAAACAAACAAGGTATTTGAATTATTGGAATTTTGTTCATGAGTTCTGACAGTTGGACTATTCACTTGTTCCTGATGAAATTTTACAGCTCTGTTATAGGTATAACAATTACTCAAAACATGTCCTGGCTTATTACAGAAGTTACACCTTGGTTGGTTTGAGTTCTGAAAATTTGACATTTGACCAAAAGAGTTGTTTTTGAAACCACCAGAATTAGAGAAATTTGAATTTCTATTATTCTGACTATGTGTGTTTCTATTAGATTGAAAACTTGAATTCCTAGATGAATTCTTATTCTGGTTTTGAGCAAAAGGCCTATCAGTTGACTGTTTAGACTTTTCAGATTCACCTTTTCCACTTTCTTTAGCAAATAGCACACTAGATACTCGTTTTGAATTTTTCAGTTTAAGTTCTCGACTTCAGACCAGTAATGATGACTTCTAACTTTGGAACACACCCTGAATATTGAAGAGCATTCTTAACTACAGCATAGTCTTCAGGTAAAGAATTTAACAAAATCATAGCAATAGAAGTATCATCAATGTCATGTTCAGTCCCCTTTAACAGTTGAGTAAGTTTAAAAAACTCATCCAAATTTTCAGTAACTGATTTTTCAGACTCCATCTTATAAGAAAATATAGAACCTTTCACAAAAAACAAATTTGCAGGATCTTTTGAAGCATATAAGACATGCAGTTTGTCCCAAATTCCTAAAGGATTTTCTGAACCATCTAGTCGCCTAATAACAGAGTCAGACAAATTCAGAAATAGCAAATTCAAAGCTTCTTCCCTAATTTCTTCAGCTTTAGCAGTAACAGCTTCAGGCCAGTCTTTCATAGGTTTTAAGGCATAGTGTACTTTATAATGAGACAGAACAGATTTCATGCGCCTAGCCCAAGTCACAAAATCCTCCTTCCCATCAAACTGAGCAATTTCAATTCTAGTTGTCATGATTCAGTTTTTCAGATCACAAATCAGAGAAGTTCAGATAGTGGCAGATATATATGCAGTGATCATAGTAGTAGAATAGACACAGATTGATAAAGTGTCCGTGTGCTTTATCTTTTCAGTTACTCAAAAGAGCAGACAAGAGCAAATTCAAGCAAGATACTTAGCCTCAGAACTCCTTTTCAGGAGTCTAAAACAGTTAAACTGTAGAAGGCTATCTAGCTATGGACTCAATCAGGCAAGGGACTTACCCACAGAGATCTTCAAGGGTTCTCTTCACAGGGCTCCTCTCTAAGACCCCTAATTGCATTTCAAATATAAAACAAGCAGGGCTCACGGACCAAAGCTATAAAACAGTTATGCTCACAGGCCAGCAAAGATCAGATATGGCTTACAGGCCAAAAGCAGTAAACAACTCGGGCTCACAGGCCCACAGAAAAGGTTTCAGAAGACTTACAAGGGGCTTTCAGTATAAGCCCCAGTCCAGTTTTTCACTGAAGTCGTGTCTGTTGTCTGGTGGTTATTTAATTTTTTCTTCTCTGTTGTTCAGAATCCAAAAAATTCCAAGAGCAGATATATATAGTGGCAGATAGCAACAAAATTCAGGAAACTGTTCAGACAGCAATTCATACAATTTTGAATTTCAGAAAACTGCAGAAGGACAATTTTGTAGCTAAACTTTGAAATCTGCTCAAAAATTCACAGTTTCAAAATTTCTGAGTAAAATATGGCAATTTTCAGGAAAAACAAGCTGTTTTCCAAAAAATGCAGATTTTCACAGTTTGTTCACAGAGTTGCAGAACTGAGCATACAACCTAATTTCAACAGTTTATGCCAGAGAATCCAGAAAACAGCACATGCAATAGAACTAAGTCACAGTAAGGCCAGTTAAATCAGTAATTTAACCAGAAATGACCAGTTTTTCAGGAGTAATCACACGCAATGTTAGGAAACCACAGATCCACAGTAGATAACAGTTTTGAAATACTTTTCACCGATTAAAATTTTGCAGAAGTTCAGATCCAACAATAACTAGCCGAGATAATCACATGCAAGACTGGATATCACCAACAGGTTATATAAGAACAACATGCAATGATATATCGCATAACAGTGTATGTAACCGTTTCACAATATTAACAAGAACTCAAAATTGGACCGATACGAACACAGATCCACACAACAGAGTCACAGATCAACCAGTTTAACCGATTAAAAATTTCAAAAAGTTGGACTTCAACCAAATTCGGAGTAACCTGGCTCCGATACCACTTGTTGGTGATAGATCGTCCGGATCTGGCAATAGAAGTAGTAAATAGTCAGTAAAACAGGATAAGAAAATATACAGATTCGAAAGATACGAAATGTATATGGTAAATCCTGTATCAAACGAAGCACAGAAGTGTGTAGAAGCAAAATCCGGAGCGTAGGATGCCGGAACAGTAGCAGACCATCAGTAACGGGCTCGGTCAACCTCGTTGACTACGTCAAAAACCGAAAACAAATGGTTCAATTGAGAGAGATTGAAGCAAGGATCAAGGATATGGCGACAGAATTGGATAAAGATCCGTAAAGAGCTGAGAAATCACGATCGAAAGATCGGAGAAGTAGGATTTCAGAGAGTGATACAGAGCACCGCAATAGAGAGAGAGTGTAAAGAGTGAAAAGTGATGAAAAAAGGGTTAAGTATCCAATATATACGAAGTCCAGAAGTTTCGAAGGAGAGCGTGTGGGAAACGGGCCAAAGAACCGACTGTATCAACATATGACAATATAAGGCGAGGTGGGCCGCTGCAACCGGGCCAATACAGGTAAGTAGGGTGTAAATGGGCCACGAAAATAGTAAGTATGTCCCAACTGAAATGTACAAGTAATGGACTAATGAAAAAAGGATAAATGGGGAAAAGGGCAGAACAGAAAAAGAGGCCCAAGGCCCAGAATCAAGTAACCCAAACAATGAATCGGTATCCGAGGTTTCTGAGGTCGACTGAGGTATATTCCGAGGATAAGAATTTCAACCTCCAAGTTACGTTGAGCATTACCCGGTTGACAATCCAATTTGAGTCATCACGAACCCGAAGGTTTAGGCTCTAATAAATAATTACATCATCCGGCAATCCTTTCGGGATCGTGAATTTGCGTAAAGTGCACAAAACATAACTGTACATAATGGGTGCAATTAAAACATACGAAACTGAAATAGGTGCTAGGATAGTAGTACTCCCTGATGGGCCTCGAATAGGGTTTAAGAATGGGCTAAAATATGAGATCACATCTCAACGCTTTGCATTTCTTAGAAGCAATCACTCCACATTATAATTGCCTTGGCCACTATCTTTGCGCCCAATCCCGCCCCCATGAACAGATAAATACATGGTTTGGTGAAAGGGAGCTCAAAAACATTTGTGCTGAGAACTCCCATGGAAGCTCATGGCGGAAGCCCTTATGTTTGGCCATAAAGAAGATCTGATCATTGCAGTTAAAGAAACTAGGAAGCTTAACTGTAAGCACAAGCTAAAGCTAGTTGACAGAGGAGTTATTTCTCCTTGATTTTCATGCTACTTTCAGAAGGTTTTGAATACTGCCCTCTTTGCTCAGCTCAGTCTTGCTTTTGGCAGTGAAAGGTTAGAACATAATGATACACAATCACCCCACCTTTTGAATTCGAGCACAAGAAGAGCTATTGGAATGATTTTGAATTTACAGGAACAAAATTTGCATGGCAAAATCTGGAGCTGTACCGGCTATACTGAAGATCCTCAACTGGGTCTGGGGGAATGAATCCTTGCTTGAACCTGCCTTGGCTAACCACTTGATCCTCTCTTAAGCCCGAAATGATATCTTCCAATGCAGTTGAACTTCTCTTCGAGCTCTTAGATTCACATTCACCAACTGGTTGGGGCTGCAGCGTCAACCTCAGACACCAGGCCAGACTTGATCTCATATACACGCAACATAACCCATCCATCATGTTTTCCCGTAGCTTGATCATGCTGATGCAACTAATATACGAGCGTGAGAAATCATCGCACATGGCATGGTGGAGAAAGCAATGGCCTTGCTGGAATCAATTGTTTCTTCTTCAGACATTGCATTAAAAGAGAAGAGGTGACTACTATTGGCAGTTATTCTTCTCAAAGAATGTCCTACCTTATTTTTCTTTGAATTTTTGCAAACCATGCCATGAAATGGGACTAAACATTGGATTCAAAAATCAAGATATCTGAAATAGGAGGGGCCGTACCTGTGTTAGTGAAGGCAATTGAGGAGGGAACAAAGCCATGCAAGGACCATACAGCGGGGATTCTTGGGCTGATATGCAAAAGCTGCAAGGAGATATATAGAGGGTGATCCTAAGGGAAGGGACAATAACAGGCTCCTGCAATTAAGCATCATCGATGGCACGAGAGGGGCAAGAGAGGTGATCCTAAAGGAAGGGGCAATAACAGGCTCCTGCAATTAAGCATCATCGATGGCACGAGAGGGGCAAGAGAGAAGGCCAGGGCTCTGCTGATGCTGCTGTTCGGATTTTTGGGCCCATGCCCAGCCCAGTTTAGGCCCAATCTTGGAATGGGGAAGTTTTTGTTTTTTATTATTCTAGTAACATTGCACGCTAGCACAACCCAAAAGATGCCGATAAACCAAAGGATGAGAACTCATTTAAGTCTGGGCCTCCGAGCCCATTTCTATATACATATGGTTATTGGGCCGAAACCATACACTCAAATATGAAGCTCATGTTTCTTAAGCCATGGCCTATTGCTGCCGCCAATGAAATAAACCCTAGACATATATATGTCTTGACTTGTGCAGCCAAGACTCACTTTTACTCTTAGTGGTGAACTCTCTCTCGTTATCTCTCTTGTGAACTCTCTCTCTTGTTGGCTCTTTCTTGTATACTTGTTGGCTCTCTTTTGTTATCTCTCAATCAGGTACTCTCTGAATACTCACATTCTCTTCGAACGTTTCACTCTCTATTTTTGGCTTGATGTATAGCTGTGGCTTTTGTGGAGATAGGGCTTCAATTTTGAGTCCAAGAACTGATGGTTTTGGTGTCTTTTGGTTGCAAACACTCTGAGCAATAGGATTCCTGACTTTTGTGATGGAGATCCTCAAATTTACATTCTGTTTTTGTTATTTTATAGTTGCTGTTATTTGGCTTATCTGAAATTCTTACAAAATTGAGCTGATTTACTATTTTTCCTTGTAGATCCGGCGATTATCGATCCTACAGCTGCTTAGAGATTGCTCTGGAGGGAATACAAATCTAACTGTAATGTTTATAAATTGGTTTGCAAAGAACAGTTTCGCTTAGCTTTTCGGAGGACCCTGTGAGCAACAATAACAGCAGTTACTGCACTCACCAAAGCTACAAGGAATTGGTGCTTTACCTCAATGCGTTGGATCCCCGAGTTTCGGCAGATGTAGGATTACTTCGGCCCTAAACGATATATGATGCTATGTATATGGCAAGGGAGGTTCTGCGCAAGTTATCTCTGTATTCTTTCTAACCTTCCGTTCTATCGGAAACATCTTTGTTTTCCTCCAAGTAGATTGGGGTGATGCCCGCTCATCATTTTCCAAATACACCGGTCCAGAATCCAATACCCCGCCCGGAAAGAAGACAGTTGACACCAGTTGAAATTGCACAACATCGTGCCTAGGGCCTATGTTTTCGCTGCGATGAGAAATGGGCGAAGGGTCATGCATGCAAAACCTTGTTTTGTATTGAGGTTTGCGATGCGGAAGAGGATATGGTGATCTAAATGAGGAGGAACCAGTGGGAATTTCGGTGGATGCAATTAACGGCAAGGCATCTGTGGATACATTGAAAGTAAGTGGCCTAATTGAGGGACATCCATCGTCCAGCTTAATCGATTTCGGCTGTACACATTCCTTCCTGGGTAACAACTTAGCCACCCAGTGGGGATTGGTACCAGACATCCAGTATTCTACCGTGGTGATTGTCGCAAATGGCGAAAGAATTATTAGTCCAGGTGCGTTCAAAGATGCCTACATCCAGTTTGGTACAGTTTGTTTTACTCTCAATCTATTTTTATTGCCGCTAGCCGATTTTTGTGATCGAGTGTGATGCCTCTGGCACGGGTATAGGGGCAGTTCTCATGCAACAAGGACATCCTATAGCATATTATAGCAAGAAAATGAGACCAAAACACCTGCATTTACCAGCATACGAGAGATAACTGATTGGATTGACCAAGGTAATACAACATTGGCATTCTTACTTGTGGGGGACAGAATTTCTGGTATAGCGAATTGCATATCAGAACAGCGAATTGCATCAGTAGCACAACAACATTTCCTACATTCATTGGAATCAAGCCCGGACTGTAGCACTAGCCTATGGTAGAGAGGTTATATCATCCACCAGCTTCTGCTCTAATTTCCCTAGTCATATCTACAATCCATGATCTCTTTCACGAAGGGTACTTGGAGATATTGCATAGATCAAACCTGATTTTTATTGTCCTCGGATGAAGGATGATATACACAAATATGTTGCAGAATGCGAAACCTGTCACCGGAACAAGGCTCAACATCTTCAATCAGCTGGTTTACTTCAACCCCTACTTATTCCTCTACACATGGGTAGATATTTCAATGGATTTTATAGAGCATTTGCCACCATCTCACAGCAAAACCATCATGCTAGTTGTCATAAATTGCTTCACAAAAATGGCCCACTTTCTAACCCTCAGTCATTCGTACTCAGCAGCCTCCGTCGCACGCTTATTTTCTCAAGAAATATTTCGGCTTCATAATTATTTGCAGGTTAAGAGTTTTTTGCCATTTTTCAAGTTGTGCTATGATGTCACTCATACATTCTCTGCTTCTGCAACACCTACAGGCATAAATTGTTTCAAGAATTGATGAGAATAGAAGAGGAGTTGGATGAAGCTGCTGCGAGTGATGATGACGATTTAGCGAACATGGCCGTGAAGATGAAATCAAAGTACACCAAGTACTGGTGAGTTGACGAGTGTCGATGAGGAGCACAAACATAAACTGAACAAGTTTTTTTTATGGCCACTATCCTCGACCCAAGGGGCAAACTTCGATGGTTCCAATTTTGGTTTGATACTTCACTGGCTGGAGGTATGATCATTGATTTATTTCATTGCTCATTGATGATTGATATTTA
>JAOYMZ010000016.1:440147-466180 GCA_025802335.1 Pinguicula primuliflora | reverse complement strand
CTCACCTACCTGCAGGAGCTAAAAGTGTTGGTGTTAAGTGGATTTTCAGGACAAAGTATGATGAATCAGGTGCTATTTAGAAACATAAAGCAAGGCTTGTCGCAAAAGGATATGTTCAAGAATTCAGAGTTGATTATATAGAAGTCTTTGCTCCCATAGCAAGATTAGACACTATAAGATGGATTCTATCCATCTCTGTTGCACACGGCTAGGAAATCTTTCAGCTAGATGTCAAGTCTGCCTTTCTCCACAGTGAAATTGATGAGGGGGTTTTCGTTGCACAGCCTCCAGGCTACGAGCTGGAAGGAGAGGAACACAAGGTCTATCGCCTAAAGAAAGCCTTGTACGGTCTGAAACAAGTGCCAAGGGCCTGATACAGTCGAATAGAAGGACACTTCACTCGAGAAGGCTTTATTATGTGCTCACATGAACACACTCTATTCATAAAACAGCAAGAAGGTGTGTTTCTTATAGTTTGTCTCTATGTGGATGACTTAATCTATATTGGAAACTGCCCAAAAATGTTTACAGATTTTAAGAAGTCAATGATGCTTGAGTTTGATATGTCTGACTTGGGCAAAATAAAGTTTTTTCTCGGTCTTGAGGTCTCTCAAAGTTCAGCTGGAATATTTGTCAGCCGGACTAAATATGTGCAAGAAGTATTGCAAAGATTTGGCATGGAGAACTGCAATCCAGTTTCTACTCCAATCGTCCCAGGATGCAAACTAAGCACGCAGACAAACAGTCCTATGGTAGATGACACTTTCTACAAACAAATCATTGGTAGCTTGATGTACTTAATAGCTACTCGTCCAAACATAATGTTTGTGGTAAGTTTCATAAGCTGCTTCATGGAAAAACCTTCTGAAGAACCTCTTCAAGCAGCAAAAAGGGTATTACGTTATCTGAAGGGCACCTCTCAGCTTGGCCTACTGTACAAATTGGGGGAAAATACAGAACTAACAGGCTTCATAGACAGTGACTATGCTGGTGATGTTGATGATCGCCATAGCACCTCTAGATATGTGTTCATGGTTGGTTCAATAGATGTTTCGTGGTCATCCAAAAAACAGTCCGTTGTAGCACTGTCCACAACAGAAGCTGAGTACATAGCTGCTGCAGGAGGGGCATGCCAAGCTGTTTGGATTCGTAGAATGCTGGGGGATCTTCAACACAAGCAAGACAATGCTACATCCTTGTTCTGTGATAACAGCTCCACAATTAAACTCTCAAGAAATCCAGTTCTGCACGGTCGATCAAAGCACATAGATGTCAGATTTCATTTCTTACGTGAGATGATCAAGGATGAAACAGTTCTGCTAACTTACTGCAATTCTCAAGACCAAATAACTGATGTGATGACCAAGCCCCCTGAAACTGGGATCATTCACCAAGCTAAGAGAAGCATTGGGATTGGCTACTAATCCGATGGTAAACTGAAAACAGTGCTTTCAGTTTAGGGGAGGCTTTGTCAACAGCACATTCAGAGCGGTTCCTGAACAAATGCAACCTCAAGACTAAGTCAGAGTCATGACTTCAAGTTTGTTAGTCCATTTATGCAGTCTTGCAAATAATCAGGAAAGACTGAGTCTTTCCTCAATCCTTGTTTTTCGATTGTCAGTTAGTAGTGTGTGATGAACTTGTAAGCTATAAATCCAACCTTTCGTTTTTCGTTTACATTGCTTTCAATTCAAAGAATGCGGATTCGATTGTCAGTTCCAATATATGTATTTCTCAATTTGATCGTAATAATTTAATGAGGAAAAAGTCAAGAGTTGAAACTTGAATTAAATCCTAGAGTATTTATTATTTTGAATAGCATTCCTGTTTTATATCATGATTGAACTCCATTGGCGCGTACGATTTTTCTTCCAACTTCAAAGTAAGGTCAAGTTATGCTCCTTATATTTTGATGTTGGTCCCAAATTTTAAGTGCGAGCTTTCATTTCTCATGTGGTAAAAGTAAAATGGCAATTTTATACCAAATTTCAACTTGGTGTAAAAATAGGGTTAAAAGACACATTCAACAAAATGCTATGATCCTGATTAATGTCTTCCAATAACTCTTCCCATGTAGCACTGTATGATTGATGTGGCAGAAGGAAAGGTTTTTAACACTTTTGCACGGGACCTCTGATCGTCCAATCCCATAGTGACACATAAATGACTGCATATTGTAGTCACCACACGCTCTCTTCTTCCGTTTATGAGACCACTAGTCACTTCACTACATATTAGGTTATCTGGCAATTCTATCTATCTTTTGTTTTTTGGTCCATTGTTGTCTGGTATGATCTTTGGGTCCACCAGATTGTGTGCTTGGGTAAGATTTTGATTTGTTCGCAAATACTACACGCGTGAAATGAATGGTCAGACTGCTGTACTTTGGGGAGAAAGAAAGCTCGACGGAGGGGATTGTGGGTGGAAAAGTTCATAAAGGTTTGATCTTCCTGACGTCTCCAATTCAGTTTTCAACTGTCCACAATTCTTACTTGTCTACATAACCTACCAAAATTTTGAAGTCCACAATTTTATATATCCCGATTAATGAAGCTCGGACCATACTTCTAATCCTGACAATCCAAATGATATGAATTCAACATAATAATTACAATTCTAGACCTAAAGTTCATTAACCTAGATATAAATTCTCGATCATAAAATTTTTCTATAATCTTCACGCTTGTCATTGGTTAAAATTTCTACGGTCTAAATTAAGCAAAATACATTATCCATTTTCTCTCTTTGAAAAAATAATAACGTTCTCTCATGGCTCGTCGAAATCTATATCTAAACCGACTATATTTCAAGATTTACATTTTGAGACTTGGGTAAATTAAACTTAGTATAGGGGACAAATACAAGAAATCAGTTTTCACATCAATATTTAATTCTGCATACTGTTATCATCCGTTGCCGAAATTGATCGCACCGATGGAAAGTTTACGCACGGGAGACCAAGACTCACATAATACGATCGGGTTCCAGCGACTCCGGCACCGATCCCACAAGTCTATATTTCTGCTTCGCCAAGGGACCAGCTTCATATGCTGCAATCGCAACCATTTGGTTGGAACAATACACATATGTAAAGAATGGACATCCAGCCATGTGAACCTACCTATACTATACCAAGCAAAAAATTCTGAAGAAATACTTCAATCAATAAAGACGTACCAGGCAACACTCCGAAATTCTATCTAGGTTTCTATACCATCGATATCCTGCTGGTCGTCATCATCCTCAGCATCATCAATAGGAATATCTTCACTATCACAATCAACTGATCCTGCTGATAAACTTAACCTGTTAGAGCTATCGAAAGCAGGTATGATAATGACGCGGAATAAGCTAACTTGAGTGGGTGAACAATATATAATGATATCAGATACTAAAATCAATGGGCACAATTCTATACTAATGCCAAGGGTGAACTAATTGTATGCTACCATAAGACTAGGAGGGAAACTAATACTTACGCCAGCCAAAGTGTAGCTTGCATCGGATAATGGTAATAATGATTGAAGTACTTGCGGATAGAACAAGCTAGGCGAGAAATGATATAAGGCACCCCCATACACCCCACTCACACCCCACTCACACCATGTGGGAGCGCACACACATGTTGGTGTGTGAGGCCCCATATTTATGAATGTGTTAGGGTGTGGGGATGGTGTCCTACTTGGGAGTGGCTTATATCATTTTTGAGCTAGGCATGGAAATTTTTGCTAAAAGAGAAAGTATTTTCCAAGAGAATCCTACGGATTTACCAAGATTTCTACTTTAGGAGATTTTCTAAAGTTGGTCAGGATACCTAACAATTTCAATCGAGATATGTGTATTATTCTTCAACACATTCAAAGGAGAAGCACTGTATTCAAGTAGAACCATTGGGGCATTACCTTATTGCTAATTTAATTTTTACAGTTTTTAGCCAGAATGCTGAGAGAGCAAATCAACTGGGAATAAAGCAGATGGGAATATGAAGATGGCAGCAGCTTAAATGATATTAATGTGATTATAAGTTTATACGAGTCGGATAGATAAGTTGTCAACTTAAAATTGAGCCCCAATATCTAAAGTAGTACATCATCCTCACTGATTATACCGATGCCTTGGGAACAGTGAAGAGCAAATCTTCTAGAATCATGATGCTGAATGCAATAACATTAACAAAACAAGAACATATAGTCATTCCACTTCAGTTGCAGTTTGTTGGTTGAGTAAAAATCATATATTTCCAGAAGCCTTCCAAAAATTAGCATCAACAGCTCCAGAAAAATAAATATCGAGATAGAACATAATACTAGATTTACCTATGGAAACGAGTGGCCCCAGACCTTGGGCTGGATGTGCTACTTCAGATGAGTTATCAAGACAATACTGAAGTTCGAGTAACTGTAAGAAAGCTTCGGTTTGGGGATTCCTACAATGTACTACAGGAAATGAACAATGAGAAAGCTGCAAAGTCAATTACCAAAGGGAACAGAAAAGGTGACTCAAAGATAAAAAAAATCCCATCCCAGCACATGATAGGCAATTAGCATGAAAGAGATAAGATAAGTATAAGAATTCAGTTAAGCAGAGGGAAAATACTCAATATTAGAAGTAAGCATTCATACATAAAGCTAATTGATCTTCACTTTTGAACTAGAAACTTTGAACCAAATATGATTTAACATTCTGGTTGTCTTAGGACTCCTTTCTTAAACCGAATACGATCACTATGATTGGAGAATTATGTCAAAGTGAATTTGCACTTGTTTATTCATCCTAAACAAATAGGTAGTTTATCAAATTCAACCTTTACGAGAAAAAATTATGTCAACGCCTGAAGCATTTTACCACGGGCATAAGCCCGATAGCTAAAGTGGAAAATTTATCATGTTCTCTTTTCCTTTATTTATCTGACCTGAATTCAGCATGACATTACAGTCAATGATAAACATATAAAAAGTGGCACACCCGTTGCTGTCATCCTTTGATGTTTTATCATGGAAAAGAGTAAAAATGCTTTCAATGACTAACTACCATATCCTGAGACAGCTTATAATTCAAAGATTCTTTTCTTCCAGATTATTTTCAATCTACAGTTATCTGATCATCCATTAATTTACATAATAAAGGAAAAGAGAGCAATACTTTTATCACTGACCTGAACTAAAATCTGTAGCAACAGACTGAGGACTATGACAAGGAGCAGTCTGGACAAATTCAAAAGGTTTAGGGCCATGAGTAAGCAGCTTATCTTTTACAAACTGGCGGCAGTCTTCTATGTTGAGCTTAGCATCACTATAGAGCAAATGAGTTTCTAATCAACTTAGGAATTTGATACGATAGTGAATTTGTACTTATCACCACCGATTATTCATAGCTCACCTATAATTTGCACGCTTTCTACCCCGAGGAAAAATAGAGTTAAACTTCTTGGTAATTGCTAGCCATTCTTCGTCGAAATGGAGATTATAAGGCCCCGCCTCCGACTCAACTTCCACGATCTGCAAATCAATGTCTATGTAAGAAAAAACTTCACAAGAGTAGAATGATCTTAAATTAGTTTGATAGGATGAGGAACGACTTGTAAAAATTCTCTCCCCGGAAGGCACTTATCAAGGGCAAGAAATTTTGTGAAGGGGCCATTTTCCTCATGTTGAACAAGAGCAGAAAATTTGCAATGCAGATGTGCAGAAAACCAGTAAGATGGCCTCAGCTTGGTCATTAAATCTGCCGCAGCCCGATTGCCTAGTGTTCCTTCCCTAATCTGCATTAGGAGCGCATAACATTACAAAATAAAGGATAGATTAGAGGAATCCCCTTAAATTACAAATCAGCTAGCTTCATTTATAATCGTTAAGGTCATTAGTACTGACTCAGTACTCAGTAGCCATTGGTGTCTGCATGAGCACAAAGTGGATACACAGTGAGTGGGTGGGGGAAATCGAAGTACATTCAGGAATCATGCACCCTATTAAAGCTGAAGCATGATACCGGTTGTATAGAGGTAAAGTTACTGATAGAATTATTACAGAATAAAAGTTATATGATTATAAACAGGTCGTGTGTGTACACGTGACAAAGAAACATGTTCCTATTTTAAAGCATGTGTTACATATAGGCCAACTCCTCTTCAGAAAATTCAGGTAAGTAAATTTGTTGAAACCACTGCTATAAGCCAAGCAGTATAGTACCTCTTGTTCAAAGAAAGGTTTACAGCGTAGTAGAGCTTTCAAGTTCCCATAGCCAGTAATGCCAAGAGGCCAATCATGTGAAAGAAAAATATCAACTGGTTCTTGAACTTGCATGAGCTTATGAACATCATATTCACGAACGTGATATATTGACCGGATGTCCCTCTCATTATATGGGAAATCCTCATAGTGTCCTGATATTATGACAAGAGACTTGACATTTTTTCATAGAACTTCGAGCGGAAACTACTCAAACGATGATGTATTTATAATATTGAAGTAGAAATCAAGTTTAAGCAATCACTAACTAACTAGATTACTGACTAAACAACATAATAGTACTCTTTCTGCAATAGATATGCAAGAGTATTAAAATAACAGAGAAAGAAAATGCATTAGTTTTCGAAACAAAAATAATTGAGTACTAAAATGTTATATAATTTCATTCACTCCATATAATAACTCCCCTACTATTACCTAAATGGTAGTGATTTTCTTTATAAATTCCAGAAAGTCCACCAATACGAATATTTCCGAATTTGATAATCCCTGCATATCCAAGAAAGTAGATCCTTGGAGCAGCCCATCCGCCATAATATCTGCAAGTAAGAGAGAGAACGACATTCATAAGACATTCATAGAATATTAATTATCTAGAAATATCTTGAAAATAAAATTATCAAGAAATATCTTGTATATCTATTTTCTTGATGAGCACTATGCTCCCGGAAAAGGCATGATAACAATGTGCAGATTGTGCTCAAATAACGAGAAAGGCAAAATTGGCAATCAGCTTCCACATAGAATAGATATGAAGGTTTGGTCCTATCAATTTCAAATAGCCCTTGAAGTATATCTTCTCAGAAACCATAACTTTCTCCTCGAGAATTTCCACACAGGATGATTAACTATGCATGTCTTTTCTCCTGTGAAGTTGTAGGACATGCTACTGAAATTGTGAGTAGAGTAACACACGTGAACCGTGCTTCAGCCTTCAGCAAAAGGAGATTGTAACACAATTAAAAAACCTATTGAAAACAAACTAGATTGCATGTGAAGATAGCCTGCGGTCATTGTGTATGCTACATCAAAGAACCTTTTCCATCTCTCATAGAATATTCCAATAAATACAAGAAAAAAGAAAAAAAAAATAGGATACCAGTGGCAGGTCAATCATCAATTATAACTGAAACACATCTTCCTAATTAGCGTCTAGATCACCTCATTCATCCGTAAAATGGTCTTATATATAGCTTAGCCAACCAAGAAAAATAAACTGGATTTTCATACTGGTGCTTTCTTTGATGTAGGAAATGTCCAAGCAAGACTAAAAAAAGTTTCATTCACTGTGGTTAAGATCAAACTGCACATAGTAGTAAATTATCAACCAAGCAGCAGACGTCAAAGATATGAACATTATAAGATAGAAATTAACTCACAGTTCCCACAGATAGTTGGAAGCTTCATGATTTCCCCCAATGAATATAGTCGGCACTGGCGCAGTCTTCTCCCCCGAGTAATATTTCCAGAAAGAATTCATTTGCCGATACTTAGGTGGAACATTTAAGCTGTCTAGATCTTTCTTATTTCGAACAGCCTGGTTGGCAAAATGCAATAAGCATATGCTACTGTGCCAAAACAAACATAGTGTGCCTAACTGATCCAATCTTTAAAGTTCGAAAAAATCAGAAGCAAGTGAAATTTGTAAACCACAGGTTCTCTGCCTAAAATAATCATTGAACTACGATGAATGAGGGTACAACTATATGCATATTTATTCAAATAAAACTACTGGCCAAAACATAAGTAAGCTGACTCGTTGGTGACAATTTAACAGTAACAAAAAGTAAAAAGGCTAGACAAACAAGAAGATGGGCATCCTGCCTGCTATCAATTTCTCTAAAACTTAAGGAATATTATGCACATTCCTCAAAGTGATCATGTATATGTTTGATCATACATATATGCAGTAAATCATACATGTTGTGGAAAGATTATCAAGATCTACATGAGGTTATCCTACAGCTCATCTTTATAATACTACAGTTTGAAGATATAATTCCAACAAAGGATAAATGCACAAAGCATTGCGAATTATAAATTTTCATAAAGATAGAAACCCATAAATAATGCTTGTCAAAGCCATGCCATTATTTCAACATATCATTTCAGCCGACGTTTTCACATTTTTAGAAATTGATACATGTTCACCAAACATCATTCATGATACCCTTTATAACAAACAAACCGCGAGCACCATCCATCTTGCACATTATAAAATCTACACATAACAATGATGATTATGATAAGAGCAAGAAAATAATACTTGCATTGACGAACCTGAAAGTCCCCACAGCAAATGAGAAGGTCAATCTTGGTATTCTCAACTTCTTGCAGGTATAACAGACTATCATAGACGTTCTCCAGATCTCCATGCATGCACCCTTCTACAGCTATTTTCATTTATATCTTGCTGCCATCCGATGATAGAATGGGATATAGATAGCAAGATCAATAGACAGAAAATTAGCATTAACCAACACCAACAAATCGCCAATGAACGTAGCAACATGAACTTGAAGAACTATGAAGATTATAAAGCGTGAAGTGTGCCAATGATAAAATTGACTATGTCGAAAGTACATTATCAGTAGATGATCTTATTTTCGATGTATAGAAACAGAGATTGATAACTTACTCTACAATGCTTAGCTTGATTCCAGTGTTTTATTTAAAAAAATCAGAAGAATATGAGTCGCTGTGTGAGTTAAAAGAGGGTCTTAATAAAGGACGGTATCCCTCAATATCAACCAACGCCGTGCATTACAAAAAGTTAACTATAAATGATTTAACTTATCCAAAAAAAAACTATAAATGATTTATATTTGGTTTCAGATTTCCATATTGCAAAAATAGATACCAATGTAACATTATTCAAGCAAGAATTTGCAATATTGAACACAAAGTAAATCCTATACAAATCTTGAGATGAACGATAGGATATGAACCACTCTCCAGGAGTAACTATCGAGTTTGAAAAGATGAAGTTTGAAACTTGACAAAAACAACAATAATATATTAATCTAGCAGTGAAACAATACTTGTGGCGCAGACGCGCAAAGCTGTAGGATTCTAAGGAAAATTGCGCGGGGTCGAGGTCCCTGGTCGGAGGGTGAGTGATGATGTGATTAGTGGGTGCTCTGGGTTGGAGTGGTGGACGTCAGAAGAATATGTATTTTCCCCCGCCACGTACAAAGTCGAACAAGAAGGCACGGTGGGTTTAGGCTCAAAAATGATGAAGTTGAATTAGGAATTCCGAATTAGGGTTTGTTTCGGCTCGTTCCGCGTTAAACCGGCGTCGTTCGAGTGAACTCGGAAGCAATTATCTCCACCCTCTGATCTGAGGACAAATGTACGGTCACTATGACGGAAAATAAAGGGTTGGAAACCATCAGATCGAGGACAATGTAACGACAGACATCCAAGAAAACTAAAATTGGGCCGAGCGAGAAGAAAAGAAACATAGCCTAGAAAGGGGACCCAGAATTCTGGGAGAGCGCGCTATACAATACTCTCGAAACGGCGTTGTTTCGGGAGTCGGTACATACCAAATCATAACACATTGTATAGTATGCGGTGCTTAGCACCGCACCCACCCCCAACACGAATTTTGGTTTTTGTGTATTTATTTAAAAAGAGTGCAGAAAAGTTATGAAAATTCTCTCTCCATGGCGAAAATTCTCTTTGCTGTGAAATGTGCCGATAACGACTAGTTTTTTTAATTGGTGGGCAAGTTACGAATTAAATAAATTTATAAGATTCAACAAAAATGAAAATTTGCGTTTCCTAGTTATGGCTAAATTTATAAAAATGCCCATTTGCCAAATCCTAATGCTAGACAATCAAACTAAAGAAAAAACTTGCACCATACATAATATATGCTCATTGGCCGTATACCTATAGCTAGAGTTCATAGAAAAGGTTGTGTCTAATGAAACAACCATAGATACGGTCATGTCCACAAAATAAAGCTTAAAAAGTTTTGCATTTGTTGAATGTAGATCAAGCTCAAAAAGTTGGGTTATACCTTGAGGAAGATCTTAAGAATTGGTGAATATTACATCTTGATTTGTTGCTCCCCATTTTGCAAGCATATCTGCCACGGAATTGACCTCTCTATAACAATGTTTGATGGAAATAAAAGTAATGAGAGACATAAGTTTAAGAATCATGCTTACTTGTCCTTTAATTTGCCATGGAGTTATGGTCCCTTGGTTGAGAATGCTCTCCAAATGCACGGAATCAATCTCTACCTTCAAGGATGTGTAGCCACGATCATAGCAAAGTTGAAGTCCCAAAAGAAGTGCTTTAGTTTTCGCTTCAATACTAGTACAAGGTAATGAGAATTTATGAGCAAAAGAGATGATAAACGAACCTAGGAAATTCCGGAGGATCCCCCCTCCTCCAACAGTAGAGATGGATGAACTTCCATTGATATTAAGCTTATAATGTGGAGAAAGAGGAGGGATCCATTGCACTTGAATAGTATGTCTTGGCTTTGAAGGAGATAGTGTGATATGAAGAGCCTCCAAGCTTGCCTTGTGATCCGACCGAGTAAGGGTAGCAAAGGAAGTGAGCCCCATAATATCCTTCAAGATAGATTGTATGATGTAGATAATAGAGCCAAAGGGTAGGAATGCATCATCATATCTAATCTTGCACTTCATTTTCCAAATCTCCCAAGAAATAAGAATCAAGAGCAATCTTCGAATAAAGTCCATGGTGAAACAATGTTGTAGTAACAACCAAGCCTCGAGATGTGCATCAAAAGTCATAGAAGAAGGATGTATATCAAATGTTCAAAAAATAAGTCCAAGCAACAAAAGTCAATTCACTTTCCATAAAGAGATGAGAAAGAGACTTAATGGAGTGAGAAGTAATGCAACATGAGCAACAAGAAGGAAGGAGAATACCTCTACTCCCAGGTTTGTCATCCACGGCTAAAATATTGTGTACCATCTTCCACATGTGTATGCTCATCTTAGATGGTATATGCTTATGCCAAAACCATAAGAAGTCTTAGAAGGTGTGATTTTGTACCTTATGATATCCAATGTGGATTTGATTGTGAAGTTTCCATCATTAGTAGACATCCAAATGAAAATATCCTTCTCCTCTTGCTTAGAGACATCCATGATCATTTGCACAAAAGGAGGGGTTTGTTTTTGTTCTAGCCTCCTTTCCATCCATTTCGAATGCCATAACGGCTAGTTCCTCTAAAGGCTATTTTCACTCCGGCTACCATAAACGGCTATCCTTCTGACAGTGTCATGTCCATCTCATCTCTAGATGGAGGACATAGACATTGATCTGTAGAAGGAATTCTCATCCCTCCATGAGAGTCTATCCACAAAAAAGGTGAGGAATAGAACTTTTGTTGATCCACCAGTAGAGGATGATAAAGGCACACCTTCTAAGCGTTCTACAACCAAAATTCCTGACCCTCCTCCATCCTTTACGTCATTCTTCTCATGAGACTCGGTCACAAGCCGCAAAGAGATAAAAATTCTTCCATCAGATGTAGTCCATAGTTGTTGTGAAAAGATCCCGTCGGCTACTTTAACTGAATCCGTGTAGCAACAGATGGAGCAGAACATGGAAAATACCTTAATCGTTTGTTTGTTAGGCCGACACATGGGTTATCAGGCTCTGCTCCGGAATATCAATCTCCTGTGGAAACCAAAGGGTGAATTGCGGTTGATCGACATTGATAACGGGTTTTACCTCTTGATCTGCTCCAACTCTGAGGACTATTTCAAGGCCTTATTTGAGGGACCTCACACAATCTCCAGCTATTACCTTAGGGTCTTTCCATGGCACCGCAGCTTCGACCCCAGGGTTGAGCACGTAGAGGATGTTGCCACTTTGGTGTGCATTCCTGGTCTTCCCCTGCAGTACTATCATGAGGATTTATTCTGTGAGGTTGCTAAGCCCATTAGAGCTTACATGAAATCTGATCCTCATACACTGTCAGCTTCACGAGGTTTTTTTTGCTAGAATCACTATCAGGTTGGATCTCCGGTAGCCCCTCACCTTGGCTGTAAAAGTCGATGGACGCATTTTCCTATCTAGTATGAAGATCTTCTTGAGATTTGCTTCTCATGTGCGCGTTTTGGTCACTCTAAAGAAATTTGTCTGTTCCAAGCACCATCAGATGATAACCATGTAGCCTCCTCCACAACTGTAGTGGCCGAAAACACTGCCACTCCGCCAATCGTCCCGTCGTCCTCTACTGAGGGTGTTGGTAACACGCTGACCAAGCATCAATCACCAGTCAGACCACAGGCAAATCTCGATAGATTGTTGGCCCACTTGCAGCCTTTGATCGTTGATGACCCCACCAAACCCGGATCCTGGATGGTGGTCGAGAAACTAAGCAGGAGGCCCATCATAGAAAACCCTCAAATCAGTCTTGCACATCCATTCAAATATACTTCCAGGTTCGCTATCCTTGCTGAGGAAAATGATCTAGACTCGGCTCCTGCAGCCCCAGCACTGTCAAAGCCTACCTCCCTTCCCTCCTCTAGTAAGAGGCCGAAGACCATCAAAGTTGTGCGGTCCAAACCTCAAAATCTGAAGGGCAAAAGGAAACTGATCTCCAGTCCAAAACACTCCTGGACCAAAAGATCAAGTGGGTCTGCTACATCCTTCTAACAAGGCCCAGCCCCTGACTTAGCTGATTTTGCATATTTGCCAAAAGTCCCAGCGATTTTCTAATTTGGTCCCCAAATTAGCGGTAAACATGTTGCTATTAATATTCCTCACTCTCTGTCTTTTGATTCCACAATTTCTGATAAACAAATGGCTCTGGCTTCCCACGCTAAGGATATTCATACTAAAGTTGCGGATGAGGGAGGCTTTTATGTTTGGAAACATGATGTATTCCCTCTTCAGCCTCATCTAGGCGCACTCCCAAACCCCATGGGCGCAACACACCCTCCGGACCCTCAAATGGCAGGTACTAGTGTGGTGGGTGAGGACCCTCCGGAGATGGATGAGGATCCTTCCGCCCGACACCTAAACTTCTGTCCTTCGGATGTCATACCCCTTTACCTCATTTAATGGCTTTTAAAATCATTTCCTGGAATACGCAGGGGTTAAGGAACTTACCTACCCTTGCTACTTTAAACAATCTCATTTGCACACACTTTCCAAATATGTTAATTTTACTTGAAACACGTACTAACGGACTTGATACAGATAAAACTATTGAGGGGATTCGTCATGGCCTTAATAGCTCGTTTAGGATCGAAGCTCAGGGTTTCTACAGTGGAATTTGGGTATTATGGCGTGATATCATCAGGGTATCCGTTACTGCAGTAGATTGGCAATTTATCCATATGTTGATCAGTGTTGATCCCTCTATTATGTTTCATTTATCTACTGTTTATGGATCACCTAATCCTCGAATACGTAAGACTCTTTGGCATAGACTAATTGTTCTATCTGACTCTTCATCGCTTCTGTGGATCTCCATAGGTGACTTCAATGCCATTCTACATAGGGATGATAAAGTGGGTGGGCATCCGACTTCTGGATGCAAACATTTTAACACATGGGTTGCTCATGCTAATCTATTACCCCTAAGCTTTTCACAGGTTCAAGGTTCACATGGGCCCGAGGTAGATGCCACGAGCGGATTGACTGGGTCTCTCCAATGAGGCCTTCATGTCTATATTTCCACTAAGTGGAGTAAAACATTTACCGAGAGTCTCATCGGATCATTCCCCTTTACTCTTGTCTTTATGCTCACATGTGGTTTCTTCCATAATTGTCTCACCTTTCCGGTACTATAGGGGTTGGAAGCGGCACAAAGACTGAGATATGTGGTTTGCATAACATTGGTGACTTGACTTGACCATTATAGAGGCCCTTTTTTATTTTACAGGATTATATAGAGGACTGGCATGTCAACTTCTTTAGCAACATTCATAAGAAAAAATGACATCTCTCCAATCGACTAGCTGGACTATAAGCCTGCTATGCCACCAAACCAACTGAATATTTGCACAAGCTTGAAGTCTCGGTCAGATTGGAGCTTGAAAACGTCTTATCCCAAGAGGAGTTGTTGAAGCGTCAATCGTGTAGATGTAATTGGGTTGCTTTTGGTGACAGGAACACAAGTTATTTTCACTCCTTACACAAGGAGAGGCGTCATGGTTTGACTTCCAAGCGCATCCAGCTCAGGGACGAGAGTTGGAGCTCCAACCGTGGCACCTTAATTCATGAGATTATTGCATATTACTCCGAAAGTTTGGTGCCTCCCGGGGGGGTTACCTCATCGAGTCTTCCTATCTACGGTTGTTTCCCGCCCTTATCTGCATCTCACACTCTTCTTCTCTCAAAATAGGTGGAGGATGATGAAATCAAGCAGGCCCTGGAGGCGATGGATCTGGACAAGGCCGTTGGGCCTGACGACTTCTCTGCCAGCTTCTACCAACATAATTGGGCAGTGCTTTCTAACTCTCTTCTTTCCTTTGTTCAGGAGGTTTTCGCAGATGGCCACATCCCGGATGAGGTGAATAGAGGGATGATTTCTCTTCTTTCGAAAGTAACAAAACCTGAGAGCATTGACCATTTTTGGCCTATCAGTTCGATAAACATTTGTGCCGAAATTGCCACCAAGGTTGTTGCCAATCGACTCAGGGTTGTTATGCCGAAGATCATCTCCCAAAACCAGTCAAGCTTCATCCAAGGATGGTGTATTTTTGAGAATATTATTGAAGCCTAAGAAACAATTCGTACAATGCGTTTATGCAAAAGGAAGATGGGATATATGGCCATCAAGATCGATCTCTCCAACGCCTTTGATAGAATGGAATGGAGCTTTATCAAGCACACTCTTGTTGATGCTTGCATTCCTTCCTATCTTCGGGATGTTATTATGTCATCCCTTTTTACTAGTTCCACTCAAGTTATCTGGGATGGACTCAGGGGCCCAATTTTTTCCCCGACGAGAGGTGTGCGGCAGGGTGACCCAATCTCACCCTACTTATTTGTCCTTTGTATGGAACGCTTATCCCACATCATTGTTGCTGCTATAGCATCGGGACACTGGAGGTCGTTATCCTTTTGGCGGGGGCGAGTCCGCCTTTCACATCTAATGTTCGCTGATGACTTAATTCTTTTCTCTGAGGCTACCGGTGCTCAGGCTACAATGATAAAAGAGACTCATTTTCGGACGTTTGCAGTCGATCCACTCATTTCCACTCACGGAAATCTCCAGCCATCTGCACTCGATCACTCATTTCCGCTCACGGAAATTTCCGGCAACTCACACTCAATTCGCTCATTTCTGCTCAACGATTCGAGGCGGCTTACCACCACGCCTCTCCTCAATCGTTAATCCCATTCAACTTCCATGCAACAACTCGCAAATTGCCAGGATAAGATACACACCAATCTTTTTTCAACAGATTGGAAGGCGGTTTTTGCGATGGCTTGCTGGAAGCTAGGGATGAACCGCAACTCTGAAATTTTCAATGAATCCCTTTCACCTGACTCGAGTCTTCTTATGTCTATACAGGTCTCCTTTGCTGAATCCCACAAAATGTTGGTATTCAACAAACCTGCGACCATGAGGATGGTACAAGCAGGAATTGCGGAAGCAAATTCTCCACTAACAAGCAAAACTCAAATCCAAGTTGATGCAGCTATAAATCTACAGTCCAGAATTGCAGCTTGCGGAGGAATTATCCACGGCAGTGCCTTTCTCGTACCAGTAGGGCTTGCTTTGCATTTGGGTTGTTGCATAGTACTCATGGCCGAACTGTTGGGGGGATCTTCTACAGAATCACCCTGGCGGCTAAGCTCCATCTGCACGGTGCAATAATCTTATCTGATAGCAAAGGAGTTGTAGACTGCATTGTGGGCAAATTGCAGGACATTCACACTAATCCTCTAGTATACAGAATTAGGAGCCTCATGATCGAGTACAACATCTCCTCTGTTCGTCACATAAGTAGAACACAGAACATGGTCGCTGATGGAATGGCCAAGCCGAGACTCTCTTCCATTCAGAACACTAAGGTTATCTCGCTTGGGTGACGACATCTGCACAACCGTCGAGCTACTATCTGACCCGCAGAGTCTTGGTGCTCCAGACTGCCACCTATTGAATCAAACTCTCAATTGGTTGGCTCGCAATCGCATCCATCCCCAGCCACCCTCATCGATTCAAGAGGACAACAGGCAATCAAGTTTACCATCCATGTTCCTCCAGGCCTCTCAAACTTCATCTCCCCTGGAGCACTCCACTTGGGTTTTCCAATCTCCCTGAATTTGTGTTCATGTAGTTTTTTTTGTTTCTTTTCCTGGCAGTAGCCTCCTATGTATTTAAAAAAAATTCTGGGTATTTTGGATCATTTGTTTATAATTCATTAATAAATAAAATATTTTTCGAAATGGTAAAAGAACAAAATTTAATTTTCTTAGTTAGATGTTTTATATATTGTGCTCCTCTAGCCCTCTAGCCATATCTCCTTGACAGAAATAATCAAATCATGGGAACCACAAATGATATAATACGCTCATTAATTTTTCTTATAATTATGTTGCTTTTCAATCAATGCATCACCTAATTATGAGATTTATATGCTCACCACTTGAGCTAACATGTATTCTATTTTATACTATTTTTTATTGTTGAAATTAAAATATAAGACTGCATTGGAATTCTGATGTTGACAACAAACCCAATCTTATATTTTTGTTTCATCAGCTGGTTTAATTATTCTTGTGGGTGTTGCTAAATGTCATGTGGGATTTTCGTTTTCTACTTAATAACTAGCGAGTTATTGCAACTGTGTAAGGAGGAAACTGGGTTGATAAATTTTTTAATCCCATCCAAGGGAGCAGAGCAGGTGGATAAATGCTCAAGTGAGACTAAATGCTAATTTTGTCCTGATAATCCATCCTGAAGGTCGTAAATGCAGTGGAGTGAGCCGCTGATCTGTTTTTCACTCACGGAATGGCAAAGGCCCAAGGAATGGGAAAATTCTGTTAGACTGAAATAACAGAATGCAGCCCGCCCTTCTCGGCCACCATTGGGCTAATGGGCCACAACATCAAGACCCTGAAAGGAATTGCAGGTCATGAAGGAGATGCACTGCGTGCTTGTTGTTTGTTCATTTAGATATGATTGAATGGAACAAACTCAGGGTAATTGAATGGAAAGAAGTTGTATTGATCATGTATTGGACGTTTTTGAGATGCTATGATGTACTTTTGGTTTTATTTTTGTAAAAAATAGGTATTCGGTTAAAAATAGTTTACGTTTGGTTAGAATATCGACCCAGATATAGTAAATGAACTATACTACCAAAAGGAATCCTACATCTTCTTTCCTAAAGAATTTGGGTATGTTAAAAATATCCACTAGAGTGTGGATGAGGCTATGGAGAAAATGGACCGTGATATGTATCACAAAAATAGGCACGGAATTTGTACGAAAACAGTATAAGCACACACACTGGTGTGTGTGTGTGGGCCTCCACTCATGTGAGTATATGTGTTACTTTTGTGTATGGCAGTTTCGTGCATTTTATCAGTTTCAGGAGAAAATGGAGTGGCGTGAGGCGATTAGAGGTGTCTGTTTTTGTTTTTTGTCAAGGAAGAGAGTAGTGGCGAGGAGATGAGTGTATATCATCAAAAAGAAAGAAGATGGGACCGTAGAATGCTTCAAGGATTGATTATTTTCCAAGTAGTACACTCTGATCTATGCTGACTACCCTGAGATCTTCAAATCAATGGCCGAGATGGGACATTATATGGGTTCTCTTCCATATTGCAGTAAATTTGAATTGGTGTCTTCATGGTGTAAAGAATGTTTTTATTCCAAGTGACTTAGAAAAGGAAATATAAATGAAAGGGTCGCCAGGGAAGAAAGCTTTGCATAAATTGAAGCAACTCTCGAGAGCTTAATTTGGGAGGTTCACTATTGTTATGAGGTCGTATGGATATGTACAGAATAACTCTGATCACTATACCGATGATGACTTGACTCGAAACACAGAGATCAAAAATCATATTTATGATACTTTACCTTGATTAGAGTTAATCTTATCAGATGGAGGAGCGAGGAAATATAAGGTAGTTGCTTGTCAAGCGCAAAAGTCAAATTTAGAGGAATCTCAAAGGAGGTGGCCAGAATTCTCCGGATGAAGGAACTTATGACTAATTTGGAATTCGTACCAACTGAGTCATGCCCCATGAGATGCGACAATAAAGTTCTGAAAATCTGGGCTTTTATGATAGAACCACGCAAGTGAAGATTGACAGATATTTCACAAGGAAAAATTAAAGAGTGATATTGTGACATTAATGTTTGTAAAATCAGAAGATCAACTAGCAGTTATCCTCAGTGACGGGAAGAAGCTTTCATGATACTTTGAGAAAACTAGGTATTAGCTGTCCCACTACATAGCTTGAGGGGTATTGAATAAATTAAGTTATTCATTATATTAATTATGTTAAGTATATTAAATCACATAGATCCTAAATTTGATATAGCAATTTTCTAATGGATTATATCCAGTGAGTTCGCCGTCAGTAATTTCTAAATCCTAATTAAGGCTTACTTAATTCAAATGAACAAATGTAATTAAATTAATGGCTATAAAGTCATCAAAATCAATCCTGTGCATAAGACTTTTGGTCATTGATATATCAATTTTCCATCAATGATTTCAATTTCGATGTCAATAACGAAATATAACTGTAATATTAAATATATCAATTTTTATGTATATAAATTATATACGAATATCATTATTATTGAATAATATTCCGTAGTTTGAACAATATAAGTCCCTCTTTTTTATCGTTATCCGATCCAATCACTTTCGGGAAACCACTTATCCAATTCGGCATCCACATCATCTTTTTTTTTAATAAGTGCGTCCACATCATCTTTTTTTTTAATAAGTGCGTCCACATCATCTTTTTTTTAATAAGTGCGTCCACATCATCTTTTTTTTTAATAAGTGCGTCCACATCATCTAAGTCATCTAAGTCATCTAAGTCCAACCGAGTGGAGTAGACATCATTGGACGGTTGGGCCGGTGACAATTGCTTCTCCCGTCTGGTCAAATTATATCACATCGTTTTTCGAGGTATTTGTCACAAAAGTTGAACAACGAAAATTTCAAGTTTATGCATCTAATTTTTCAAATTGATTGTCAATTTATTTAATGCTTCCATATAAAAACGAAAAATAATGTAAACCAAACATATACATTAAATCTCGTCCTTAAATATGGTCCGAAAAGGTAAGATGCACACAAGCATAAAACGAAAAATAATGTAAATACCAGATATGCTATGGTGACACATGGTTTTACAATTTCACATAATTACGCACAATTTCACACAAACCCCCTTCGAACCTCCGAATCTTCTCCGGCCTCTCAAATCTCCGACTAAACCTTCCGACGGATTCATGGCACTACCATGTGGATAATAGAAAGGGCCACCAAACCCTAAACCCTAAAAAACGAACAAAGGAGGTCAGATAGATCCATTAGATATTAGGACTGATTATAAGCGAATGGGGTTAAGTCAGAAAAGGAACAAGGGAAAAGCTCAACAAAAAAAAGGTGAAAGCCCAACCAAACAACCGAAGGGTAAAAAGGATAGTGCTAGCAAAGAGGGATGCAGTTATGGGAAGTCTAGGGGAAGGAAACATGTATGGTTATATTCCAAAGAGCAAGCTTTAATCGAGGCAACAAAGAACGTATGCAAGAGAGGATGCGCAGCAAAGGAGGTTTCAAGTCAGGTTTTTTGGTCATTTGTGCTAAGAAGATCGCCATGAAAGTTCAAGGCAGCTCCATTTGAGCTGTACCACACATGAAGTCCCAAATGCACGTGTGGAAGAAAATGTAGGGTTTGATTCAGATTTCATGAGCATGAGTGGGATATCCATTGAGCCAACAATGCATTAGTTTGTTGTCGAAGATGGATATAATTGGGACAACATAGTTCGGGTACGTTCACTATTCTACCTACAATTTTTACTTGTTATTTATCCATGAACATACTAACTAGTGGTTAATTTATGTAGTCTAATCCGAACTACAAGTTGCTGCACGGTAAGCCCTTCCCCCATTTCTTGCATGGGATGCGGGGATAGGAGAAACTGAAGGTTCCAAGATAGTGTAGTCCGAAGATAGCCTTAGTGGTAGTGAAGATGTTCCGGGAGGCAGTGAAGTGGTAGCGAGAATTCCACATGGAAAAAAGGGAAAAGGGTAATGCCATCACACTACGTGCAATATGAGAAGCTCAACTGCTATACGGAGATCAGAACCTATATATCTAGCCTCCATGGAACTGTTCCAGCCACCCTTGCCTCTACCCAAGCCTCACGATCGATAGAGTTGTAAATCCACAAGGCCACTATAAAATCAATGCTCTTCCAATTTTGGACTTCTCCTAATCCTCTGTTTTAGGAGGGTTCTGATTTTTATCAATTAACGCAGTTTGTGTTTTGCTCCTAGAGACATTCGAACTGCTCTACTCCATGACTGGTAATTCATATGTTCAGCAATACTTGAGGCATTCCATGTTCGTCACTGTCTTTGATAGAAATGCATTTTTGCTTCCAGTAACAACAACACCGATTTTGGTTATATCCTGGGTTTCTCCTGTTGATGAGTAAACATATGAAGTAAATGCAGAGGATGTGAATAAAACCCTAAGTTTAATTCACTGCATGGAATAAAACAAACATGATCTTAAGAATCAATGCTCCAATACTAAGTTGAAATCCAAATGCAGTTGTAATAACGATGAATTTGTTGCTTGAGTAACAAATGGACTCTCAACCCCATCGTGTGATGAGGACTCATGTAAGCCTTTGGCTGCATAATAAAACTTGTTCATAATCCAGCTCATAAACCAACTATGAATAAACATGTTTATACACCAACTCTGCATAGTAAAACATGTTCATAAACCAACTCTGCAAAAACAAATTCACAAACATGCTCAAAAACAACAAATTTCACAGTCAGAAAGCTGAGATATGTCTATAGGACTGTTCTCTCAGCCATCACTAACTCGGACTTTTGTTGTCTTAGATTTTTGCATGTTAACTCTCGGGGTTTTGTATACCCCATGCTTCATCTGCAAGTAAAATGGTCTTATAAACATGCTTTGAAATACGCAAACACCAGAAAATTCAGAAACCAATAAAATCCTTAAAACCTAGATTACCCATCTATCATAAAACAGGTAAAATGAGCAAATAATCAAGAACACATGAACCTGGGCTTCTCAAGTGTATTTCATATATATAAAAGTCAGAGGAGATCAATAATTACATCCCTTCGGCGATGGAAATGATGGATATGTGATTTGCGGAACCTAGGGTTTGTAAGGAGTAGCGAAAGGATTTCGAGGAGTTGGTATAGCTCAGAGATTCAATAGCCATTTTTCGCTCGGAGATTGTTTCAACTACAGGAGGAGCAGTAGGATATGGAGTGAACAAAAAAGATTGCTTCGGCTGCTCCTAAGACTCTGAACAAAGGGTCCACATGCGGTCTTAACCAATACAGGGGTAGATGCTAATTCTATATTAGCAGAAACCCCTGGCAAAGGTACACTTTCCGTTTCATGATGATTTAAATAAAAGTATCTACTTGCGAGCTGCTTTATGATCAAATATTATGTTCTGATTCTATTCGTGTGAGAAGAAGACAATATAGCCAACAAGCTTATTTCTAATCCGTGATGTGTTGTCCTTTTTATTGTGAGAATATGTTGATGTTTTTCTAGAGTTACTATATGATAAGACAAGTAGAATCATCGGGCTGGGAATAAAAGGTGTCTCATTAGAGGTATTTTGGCTGCTTGCCTGATTCCAAGAAGGAATCCTTTGCGGCCTATGACTCCACAGAGGTGATTAGCTAACCCTTTAGCCATCACCTCCCGCAAAGGTATTCTGATGAAAAAGATTGCAAAACATAAATATGCAGCCTAGTTTTTATATGATATTCTCTATTAATTTCATGGTTGATTTCTTGGGAGGTGATGGTGTTTGGTGAAAGTAGCACAGATCTTGCAGACAAAAACCTGGGCACAGAAGATACATAAATGCAAGGAAAACATGATGAAAAGCACACAAAACTCAGTCGTGTTGTCAAAAACTGGGCACAAAAGAAGTAAACTACAGGGCTGGAAAGATGCAAAGGATAATCCTCTCCCTGAAGCGAAAAGACAAAATGGGCCGATTTGAGGAAACAGTCTGGCCTCCAAAAGCATTGTGTGCCAAGGACTAACACTCTAGATTATATGCCGTTCAAAAAGCAGCAAGTTTATGTTACTCCGAAAAATTTAGTAGATTAGAATTTAGTTAGGTCTACTTTTTACTTGGTTTGTAAAAACTGTTGGTGGAGGAGGTCGGCTAACATGATAAAATTAAAAAAAAGGAGTTGGTATCGATTGGGAGATTTTCTTAAGTCGGTCATATATATATACATATATATATATATATATACGTATATGTATAAGCTTTCCAATGATTTTACATCCCATTGACGTCGTGGTTCTTCCGTCGGTCGCCGATCATCCTCCCATCATCGTCGCTCGCCATCATATGTCAAGTTCTTTTATTTATTTATTTTTTGTCAAGGACTTTTATAATTTACATGATTTGTGTGCGTTTGCTTTTCTAAAATTCTGAAATTTCTGGGTGTTGTTGAATCTATTTGGGGAATAGTGATTTATGAAATCTCAATGTGTTGCAGGGTTGTTGGTAACTAATTTTGGTTTTCACACCGCACTCAATCATCAACTTCAACCAAAGATGAGATTGCTGATTAATGCTTCTATACTTTCACTTGTTTCGGTTCTCGAAATTCCCATTTGCTCTGGACAGAACACCGACAGAGGAAGTTTTCCAAAAGGTTTTGTTTATGGGACGATTGATGTGATCCACAGAGGTGTGCAAGCATACACAGTCAAGTTATAATACAATACATGAGGAAGAGTCATTCCCACAGAGAGTAAACAATAAACACGTTTCAGTTCATTAAATCCATTGCATGAAAGTTGAACATAAATTGGATTGATTGTCTTCTAAAACTAATGAGCAAAGCTAAACTAACTGATATCAAACCTAAGTTGTCACAACAAAGGTTCAAAACAGAGTTCAAAGCACAAATCAGGCAATCAAGTAGAGAAGTAACTCAGGACAACAATATGTTGCTCTCCTTAGATGTATTTCACAGAATCTATATCACTATGCTTGAATTTAGTGTTCTTCACCACAGAACCCATATCAAACCTGCTCCCTATCGGGTTATAGGATGGTTTACCCAAGTATATGCAAGTGTTTTGCATTATGAGCCTCAGCCTACACACATTGGTGCACAAGCTTGGGCTATAACCCCTAAACTAGAGATCTATTGGACTGTTCCTATTGTGGAATACAAATTAGGGGTGCTCTACCCCTAAGGAATTGTCATGTGTGTGTTTGGGGTGCCATAAATTAAATCTCCAATCAGTCTCATCAATTGTAAGGCCTAAGTATGAGTGATCTACACGTGCACAAGCAAATACTCATGTGAATCACCAAACAAACATGAATCAAACTATCAACTGAAGCATAGATCAAATATAAACTGTTGTTTACATCATAGGAAGACTCAACTGAGCTCCAAGTTTAGAAAGTTAGCTCATGCTTAAGGCATGAGCTAGATAAACTACAAAAGAAATGAGATACAAAGCCATAAAAGCCAGAGAAACAGAATGATCCAAGATGCATGCAGGTTCTGCTCCTCCGAGAGACTTCTGGTGTTTCTCCTTGATTCTCCTCAGCTTGGCTGCTCTGATACTCTCCTTCATTGAATGACACTCTCAATCAGGTGTAGGCTTAGTTCTTGGTGCAAAGACAAGTCGGCCCTTGAAGTGTACACTGAGCTGCAACATGATTGAGAGATAATCCTGTCTTTATAGCTGCGGATGGACCCGTGTATATTGTTGGGCCTCAAACATCCTCTTTTTGGACTCAAATGCCTATAACTCCTGAAGATAACTCAAAGAGGAATGCCCAAGGTATATTGTGGTAAAACGGAAGATTTATCCCTCCAACCAATTGAGAGATATGCACCGTGCGCTGGATAGAACAATAACTGCACTATTATCAGCACCTGATATAGCATTTTCCGCTAGAAAATGTCCTTGGTGGCTGATACAGATTTTCCTTCCTTCACAAAACTTGTATATGAGTTCATGACCTAGCTCCCTGTGAGTTTTCAGATTAATCCCTCCAACCAAATGAGAGACATGTCGGTACGGTCACTGAGGTCTTTTCCAAGTTTTTGCCAGATTTGGCAAAAACACTCTTGCACCAACTTTTGGCCTTTGTCAGATTTATACAATGGTCTCCTCCTTGATTATTTGGCTTGATTTGAGATGTTTGTATGCATACAAAGCCTCATCACACGTTGATAAGTCTATTGGATCTTCAAATCGGATAGAAGGCACACGGATGAAGGCCATTTCATGCCCAAGAATTCTGCTGAACAGAATGTGCAACAGTTTGCTGCAGAATTGTGCTGTTTTGCTCCAAAACCTGTATAGATCACAAGATCATGAAATTAAGCATTAATCAAGGGAAAAATCAATGATATAAGCCTAGATTTGTAAAGAAATGAATGCATAAACACTACTAAAATAGCACCAAATCAAGGCTAATCAACTACTCCATACTTAGATCATGTTTGTGCTCAAGCATAAGAATAAATCATAACCAGAGATGGATAACATGAAAGGTGAATGCCCTTGCACCAGTGAAACAATGATCCAAGAGCAAGGAATAAGGTGCAAGGTGTAGGTGTATCTGATATATGAAAGGTAAGATGATCAAGCAATGAAATATAAGAGTGTGCTCATAAGCAGAAACTCAAAGGACAGATTAGGGGTGGTGCATATCATTACACTTCTTCTGGTTTCATGTCCCTAACATCTACTACTGTGGCCTTTCTTGCCTACTTTAAACTTGTCTAGGATGAGTTGAGCTCTTCACCGTCAAATCACTGCCCTAGTGCATGAACATTGCAGTGACCTCAGTCCAAGCCTCAACTCCATCACACTCTTTCTTTTTAGTGGGATAATGTTTGGATGAGGGCTCCTCTTGTTGATATAGTTGGAAATAATTCAATGGCCTCTCATATATGGTTTACATGTAAGTGGGTAGGGTTCTAGATCATAACTTGAGTGAGAAATAAAATAGATCAACCACCCTCAACCCTTTGTCTTCATTCTTGCCACAAACTGTTGTATTCTTAAACTTTGTATTGAACTTTTTTATTCAACAGTGGGGGTGCTCAACCCTTCATCTTGAATGTTACAAAGAGTGTTTTCTTTTGCTTCCTCTTTGTTCTGTTTTTAGGGGCTTGCATCACTGCCTCTTGATCTTCATTTTCACTCTTTTTTGGCCTCTTTTTGTTTGATATCATGTTGATCTTGTTGTAGTGTGCGATCAAATAAATACTCGTAAGTGTACGAAATACACCCTCGAGGTCGAATCTCTCAAGGACTCGGTGTAGGTTGACTTATACTACTATCCTGCTAATCACTGATTCAGAATAAAGCAAATAAAAAATAATTAAATGGGGGATTTCAATTGGTGATTTCTAACAACTAAAGAAAAACTAAATAAGCTAACTAAAAAGAAACGACGAAAAAGAACGAGAAGTTATAGAGAAGAATTGATGGAAAAAGGAGTACAGGGTTGTAGTTTCATTCAGATGCACATAATTAATATCGGGTATCCTAAACATGCAA
>JAOYMZ010000016.1:427811-440047 GCA_025802335.1 Pinguicula primuliflora | reverse complement strand
TGTTGTTGTCTGTTGATGATGGTTTAATAGGTTTGGTGTGAAGACAGTTTTGATGATGATGTTGCAAATGCAAAGTGATATCAGTTGTTGCCTTGTTCGGATTTGCTAAAAAAAGTTGTCGTCTTGTTCTGTCGGTACCGGCACTAAACCGGTACCGATAGTACCGGTGCCAGTATCGGTCAACCCCGATACCGGCACCGGGGCATTGAGACATTAGTACCGGAGTACCGGTGCCAATAGGGACCGGCACCGCCCGGTCCCGGAACCGGAACCGGTGCCCATTTCTGGCACCAAATTGTAACCGGTCCGGTACCGGTCCTGCACTGGACCGGTACCGGAATACCGGTTGAACACCCCAAAATAGACCTCCTCATTCACCTCACTTTTAGTCTCCTTTTCATTTTCAGTTTTCTCTGTTATTTCAGCGGTCAACAAAAAAAATTTGGAGTGGTCGGAGGGTCGCGCTTGCGCTTCTTTGTACATATTTCGTTTCTGAGTAAAAGAGAGTAAAATTTACCGAACATAACCAAAGGCCATCCTTGGGGAAGCTGAGGCAATATCTGAATATATAATATACCGTTGATTAATGCATTCTCGACTTGAACGGTTGGATTGACGTGCGATCTTCCACATACCGTGAAGACGTATACACTGAATCATCGCCATGACTAATATATTTTGCAAATTCAAGCGGATCCCAATGCGCTCTGTGGTTCGATCAGATCACCTGATGACGAAAACGAATGCTCACATATTTGGGTAAAACGAAGCCAAGATGGTGATAGATTCGTAAGCTCGCGGGTTATCTTTTAGGATTAAACTTTGAAAAATTACCATTGCAGAGGAAACTTTCTGAAAGGAACGAAGTGGAGGTTTTATCCAAAAGGTGATTCGCGCTTTAATTGTTGGATGAATTCATGAATTATTAGAAAATATCTGAATTTCTGTTAAATTTTCAGCTATAGGCAATAGTTGAGTTAATTATCCAGTTTTGATCTCGAATTGCGGCTATTTCTTGCCTGTTTACGTAATATTTATGCAATGCCAATAATCGAAAATCATGCTTCGGTTGTGTGTAGCTTTATTTTTATTTAGGAGAACTATTTTTAACATTGAAAAGTTCAATCATATGTGCGAGTGTTGCAAATGTAACAGGAACATTTGAGACATTAGATCGAGCAGTTCATGCACAAGCGTGCATTTCAGTTAATATTGCTTAGAGTTTGGCTGGGGCAGTCATAGAACGATTAGGAGCTTTTAACTTTGTCACGAGTTTCCCAAATTTATAGATAATTTAAAAAGAAAATTTGCTGTTAGGGAAATATTTCTGTTGCTATGATTAGAGTTCTTTTTTTATTTTAGCATTTATGTTTGCCTAAGGATGCTACTTCATTTTTTTCAGTCGTGTGGTATGGACTCTGGAGCTGCTAATTCTATTCCATCACCAGCTGAGAAAGATTCTGACAATGGCTTGCTACCTTCAACTGTTTCTCAAGATGAAAGTCCAGCACATGATTCATCGCCGGTGCTGTCTTCATCTGATATATCTTCTCGGGCCAAAAATATTAAACTTCCAGAAGTGCAACAGGAATCACCTAAGACAAATACTGGAAAGTTCACCTTTTCGCGGCTTGCCAGTGGGCTTGGACTGAAAACATCTATATCTACTCGTAATCCTAATGACCATACTCCCTCCACACAATCTGGTGCCTTTGAATCATTCACCAAAGGGATAGTTGACTCCTCTTTAAATGCTGTGAAATCTGTACAAGTGAAAGCAAGACATCTGGTGTCCCAAAATAAACGAAGATACCAGGTAGCTATATGGTTATTCTATGCATTCTCTAGCTGATCGTGAAATTTGGGAGTTCTTGTTAATTCTTCCATTTCATGTTTTTCTTTTCCTATGTATTAAGTACCTGTACAGTTGCTTAACGCCTTCCTTACTATCGTACCTGTGTTCAGGAGGGTGGATTTGACTTAGATATGACATATATAACTGAGAATATAATTGCTATGGGATTTCCTGCTGGTGATCTCAGTTCTGGCTTATTTGGGTATTTTGAGGTAAATCTCTTCAGTATATTTACATCCTCTTTCTGTACTTTTTGCCACCTCTATGAATTTATGCAAACCATTGCAGGGTTTATATCGGAATCATATGGAGGAAGTGATCAAATTTTTTGAGACTCATCATAAAGTATGTTCAGTATAGCAATTCTAAATTTGTAGAAAAGTAAATATGGTGATAATTTATGCAAAACCACGTTATCGCCTTGTTTTCTCCACTTACATATTTTGCAATTTTATTATGTGGATAAGATGGTGTTGATAATAATTCTGTAGCCGTTGAATTTCAACGTTAAAGTTCTCTTAACGTCTTAAAAATAGTTTAATCTTTTTTCTGCAGGAAAAGTATAAGGTTTATAATCTTTGTTCAGAGAGGTTATATGATGCTTCGCTTTTTGAGGGAAAGGTACGTGAGAAGAAACCTTAGTTGTCCTGGATGTTGTGCGAAGAAGTGATGGTATTGCAGCGTGCCACTAATTATATTATCAGTTTCAGAAGTTAACTTGTTAACAAAGTGCCAAGTCATCATAATACATTGATGGATATAACTCTACAATACATTCATTGTCCAGTATCCTTTTCCTCTTGTGATATGGCAAGTTGGTGAAATTTGGTCCTTTTCCTATTGCTAAGTGTTGGTTGAAGTGAAGGGTCTTTGAAGTGACAGAGATCAGTGTTTTTCTCAGTTTGAACTTTAATTTATTCCACATCTTCGTTCTGCCTGGAAAATGTACAAAGTTAAATTAAAATCTAGTATTATTGATCCAGTTTACTGAATTGGATAAACCAATTGAATTGATTGCTTCTGAATTTGTCAAATTTGTTCAGGTTGCATCTTTCCCATTCGACGACCATAACTGCCCTCCTATTCATCTAATAAAATTGTTTTGTCAAAGTGCTTACTCGTGGTTGAAGGAGGACATAATAAATGTGGTAGTTGTCCACTGCAAAGCTGGGAAGGCAAGGACTGGGCTGATGATATGCAGCCTTCTTCTCTTCTTAAAGGTACCCAAAGTATTAAAATGTAGGGTGTAGTTTAAGGTGAAGATTTTTCTTTTTGATAATCTTACTACCATGCCAATATGCAGTTCTTCCCGACAGCGGAGGAGTGCATTGATTACTATAACCAGAAAAGATGTGTGGATGGGAAGGGGCTTATTCTTCCTAGCCAGATTGTAAGCCATATCACTATCTGAAAAACGATTGTTTGAGCGACCTTTGAAATAGTACACTGACTCTTTGCGGCGATTTAATAGAGGTATGTGAAGTACTTTGAGCAAATCATGACGAAGTTCAATGGTGAAATTCCTCCAGGACGTAGGTACTCCACTGATGATTCATTTCCCGAATGCATCATATCATCTTGAATGGATAACGATAAAAACACGTACAGGTGCATGCTAAGAGGATTCCGGCTTCACAAGTGTCCATATTGGGTTAGGCCCTCCATTACCATATCCAATCACAATGGTAGGCAGTTTAATTTTTCATGATGCTGAATCCTTGCACCGGCATTCCTTCTTGCTGATGCAATCTTTGGTGTATAAACTAGCTCTATGTTTATTGGCACACTTATTTAATGATAATTACTGTGAAATGGGGTCCGATGGTTAACAGTGACCACTTTGAGGTTCTTGGCCATACAAATTACCAAACCGCGGTTGCTAGTCTTTGAAGCAATGGAATTAGAAAGATTGACATATACTATTCATGCTGGAGTATATAAAACTTTAAACTGCCAACACGTCTGAACCAGGTGGTTGAGAATGAAAATTTCTGTAGTTACGTATGAAGGAAAAAATAAAGTAATTCAAGGGAGGAGGATACCTTGTACGACTTGTTATTGATGCTAGGCTTCAATTTAGTTTATATGTGGCAGTTTTTGCAATTGGGTAAGAGATGAGATGCAGATAGATAGGTAGATAGACATATAGGCTAATAAAGTGCACCTTTAATTTACCATAGTTCTGCTGGTCCAAGCAGAAAGAGCGGGAGTGGAAGGGAGAGGGATTTACTTCTTATGTGTCACTTTCTAACAAATTCCATTGTCATACATGGTTGCTTAATTCATTGTACCTTACAGTTAAATGTATTTCCGCAGGAGTGTTATTTTCAACAAAAAAACATCCCAAAACCAAGGATCTCATGGTAACCTTCCATTCTGAGTCTGACCACTTCCTGCTTTATTCGTTAAGGGGGGTTTGGTTGTAGATGCAATTCATAAGCTTCTTGCATGAAGGAAATTGAAGGACTGGTTATATGCTTTCTTGGATAGCTAAATGAGATCTTATTTGTTAAAATTTTCCGTATCTCTGGGAGAGACGCTACCATTATATAACCAGCCTTTGGATTTTTTCAGCCGGAAGATTTTTGGATCCGTGCACCCAAAAAGGGTATGGTGGTTTTTGCCCTACCGGGAGAACCTGGTCTAACCGAATTGGCAGGGGACTTCAAAGTTCAATTTCATGATCGTCAAGGAGACTTTTACTGGTTTGGATAATTATCCCTTCTGTGCTATACTGCTATTATGTATATAATGATCCTCTATTCGATCCCTGCATCAGATCAGCAGATACTTTGACAACTTTTATTTACAAATGAATCCTGTATCCAATGAATGTCATGCGTAACAAAATCATATCCCGTAATACTATGCAATTCGCACAGAACTGGTAGAGGTAGAATTTAAGTGTTTTTCCCTAGGTACACTGTATGGTAGTATCAGAATGATCCCCATGTTCCGTGTAGGTGTTTTAGGGGTATTTGTGCCCGAAAGAAATGGATTTTGTATTTTCGACATTTTTAACACATTCTAGTTTACTTTATCATCAGTCAAAGCTCCGAACATAGCTTTGGATACAAATTCATTTTTCGGGTGTTAATTGACCATAGATTACCGAGATTTAATTATGCTATTCATGATAAGATAGTGTTCGTTTATCTATATTTTTTTTCAGTCTTCCTATCTATGTTCTCCATATCAATAGTGCAACTATGAACATATTAACTTGCCCAATTTCTGTTTCCACTCAGTTGGATGAACACTACAATGATGGAAAACAGAGTGATATTAGATGCTTCTGACCTTGATGACTTTGACAATGTAAGACCTCATGTGAGATCATTAATTTCTCCGCACTTTTACAATAATTCTATTTGGTCATATAAAATTGTGGTAGAACAATTTTGTTGTTGTTTTCGCCATCTTTTCGCGCAGTCGTTTGTTAACAAAATTTCACGGCTTTCCCCCTCGCAGAGAAAGTTGCCCTCCCCTGGTTTTCAGGTTGAGATTGTGATGGTAGATTATGATAGCACAAACCTGTTCAAGATGAAACCAGATCATGAAGTGAAGAATGCAGATGGAAAATCCAGAGTTGCTGCTTCAAACAAGGAAACTGAAGCTGATTCTCAACAGAATAAAGCATCCAAAAAACAGAAAGACGAAGAAGATAATGTATTCTCTGATAGCGATGGTGAAGAAACTGGTTCTTCAAACACTGCAAGACGTACCACCACGTCTGCAGGAGCTGCTTCACATTCCGAACCGGGCACGAAAAGTGACCGAATTTCATCATCCATAGCAAGTCAGGCTCAACAGCTTTCTCTGGGCAGAGATTCCAAAAATTCAGTTGAACAGAAAACAGATGGCATCGACAGAACCGCCTCAATCCCCAACATGGACTCAGCTGATATCAAGGCCATTGCAGCAGACGCCTCAGTTTTCAGCTTTGGTGATGATGAAGATTATGAAAGTGAGTGATATAATGGCAAGCTTTCGTTATGGCCTTTTCTCACCAGTATCCTAAATTTGGAAACTGGTTTTAATGGTTTTTCTATACAATGGAGAATGGAAAATGTAACATGGTGTTTTACTCTATTCGTATTGGATTTTTTTTTTGATGCTAAATTCCAATAGGATTTTCACGCGGTGACAGACCCGGCTGATCTGCGGGCCGTAGCCCGAAGTCGTAGTCCAAACGAGTTGTTGCCCCCAATGGGATTCGAAGCTGAATTTCCAATTGTAAGATTGAGGTCCTCAACCACTAGGATAACCCAAATTTATTCGTATTGGATTTGATTATTAGTTAACATGTTAACATAATTTTCAATTACATAAAAAGTCATTCAAATCTGCTCCACAAAACTGCAAATCTTCATCCCTGTACAATCCCTTTCAACATCTGATGCAGTTGCAATGTTACAGATTGTCCAGCTCAAATGAATACAAGAAATAATATTATAAGTTCCAATGACTCACAATACAACTTAGTTGGTAAGACGCTTCATCTTTGACCAACATAAAAGTTACTTATGCAGCAAGTCTGCCAAACATATCTCCAGCAAATTCACATGAAAAAAGCCCTCTTTGCAAGATAAGATCGAGCATTCATACTCCTCTTTGATCAAGCAATAGTCATATCCGTGGCCAACTTGTGCTTGAGAATGATGAGATGGCTTTTGAATCAACTCCCCTTCTTTCAAGTCTCATAGGGATTGCAAGTGAAGATATTTCATGCTCAGAGTCCTTGTTTCCGAGCAAGCGCAGCAATTATTTTGCGCAAGCTCGCAACTTCCTCCTCTCGTTGACTTAACTCTTCCTTCAATCTTTTGATCTCTTTCAAATGCACTTCACGCTGATTGCTGCCCTCACGTTGTTCAGAGACTTCGTCTGTTTTCAACTTCTTGGATACAGCATGAGTTTCATCTTCACCTGATCGCTTTTTCGTAATCCGCTTGGCGGACTCTACATTGCCCGATTTACACACCCACAAAGTACCGGTTGCACCAGAATCAAGGTTAAACTCCACTATCTTTTGAGGACGGCCACAGGAATCCTAGCATGATTTGCAATAATAAAGCCAAATTTTAATGAAGATGAAGATATGGGATGTCTAGCTCTCCCAAAAATAAAATATAGCATCTGTAATAGCCTAAATATTGAAGAGGTCCCGCACGCCCGTATACCAGCAAAATGAAAGGAGACATTACACACCTCTCCAAGATCACCTTCAAGTTTCTCAAACGCTTCAATTGCTTCTTGCTGATTCTTAAATGCTGCAATGGCTGTGTATATGTTCTTGGCTTTTTTAGGGGCCTGCAGATTTTAACTAATAAGATTGCAAGGCTTGACGGTGCAGAGTATTCAGTAAAAGCAAAAAAAAAAACATGGTCTGTGTGGACAAATGTTCTCTTCAAGGAACATACTTGACCATTTTAGTTGGGCAAAGTCTCAATTTATGGTAAAAAAAAGTCGACAAGATTTTTCCAAGAAACCGCAACTGGAAAACACTTTTAATTTATTTTTTTCTCTACAGAGAACAGCAAGGACTGATTGAATCCACTTCTAATCATACGAAATTGTGAAACTGGAAAGCGAGAAAATAAAAAGTGTAAGTTATCCAAACCTTCACTTCGACAGAAAATTCTCCAGGAACAATACTCCTTAAATCTTCAATGCGGACATTGATGGGGATTCTATGCAGAAGCAACTCTGCTACATTCCATTCATTTACCTGCAATCAGGAAACCGATTACATGCCTAAGATTTTGGTTACTCTACAACTTGGAATAAGTGCTTCGCCGGAACTACCTCCTCAGGTATGACATCATCAATTTTTCCCTCTACTCTGGCTAAGACAAGCTTCATCACAGCACGTGCATCATCCATACAATTGTGAGCATCTCCTTTCTTCCGCAGTTCATAGTTTAACATAGCCTAGAGAGGGAGCGGGAATATATCAAATTATGACTCCCGGCTAGCAGCTTATGTTAGGTATGTAAGGTAGTTGAGTTGCAGCAAAAGAGAATAGCAGTTCAAATCTGCTTGCCGGATTAGGACTATTCTGGACACTTCAACTACCAACCATTTGAAAACCAACTTAAGCAGTTACAACTTACACGTAAAATATTCGAACAGGCCTACATGGAAGATTGACCCGTAAGGTTTATAGAGTAGCTTGTATCACCAAACAAAAGGGAATGATAAGAAAAAGGTTTTCACCTTACACAGAAAACTCATAGATGGTTTCCTGGTTGTAACTCGGTTTGCATACTTGAATATAAAAGCTGTGTCAATGACTCTTGTGTAGTCCAACTTCAATGCTACATACAAGAAACATAAAAGATAAAATCACTCATCAACAACATAAAACACAACTATGTGCGGTCAATATAATTGTACACACACAGATATTTTAGCAAATTGTAATTTGCAAATCATATGGAACCTCAAGAGTAAATCAAAGGAACTTACCTTTAAGATCATTACTTAGACTGTGACCAACTAAAATGGCGCCATGGGATAGTAGTCTCTTAATTGATTTCTGTAAGGAATAAGCAAAAGCCTGAACAGAATGCACATATGCAGATGCCGCCAAGAAATAACAAATAACAAAGTATACCTGCACATCTTTTAGAGAATGAGACACACCAACCAAATCTTTTGCAGAGATTCCAGTTATCTCTGTTCGGTAGTCTGCAATTGCTTTATTTGGTTTGACAATTTCATTGATTTTAGCCTACAAAAATAAATTTGTTTTATTACGCAAAAAAAATAAAATTTCATGTTTGAACCGAAATCTGATGGAATTTTTTCCTGCTCAATCAAACATAGTGCATGAACATGTGTCAAGTGGATACCCTTAAATCACGATCTACAGCGCAGACTTTCACCACAGCTTCACTGCCATCTTCACAAAGAACCATCTCACAATCAATGGCAATCATTTCGTTGGAGTCCACGACCTTGGACTTCTTAGGACCCTTTACAATCAGCCATTCCTGCTCCAGGTCAAAATTTGAGAAAAATACAATCGAAGTCTGAATTAAATGTTACATGTCACATCTCCATCGGTGAAATATTAGTTAGGCATAACGTAATGATGGAGATAGGTTTTTAATACCAAACAAATTATTTACGAACAAAATCTTCTGACATTTTTTGGGTGGCTTTTCAAGAAAAAGAAGAAATTTATGAAAGCCCTACCTCCTCGTATGAGGGCAAGGAATAATCAACAGGGTACTGAGGATGCTCTAATGTCATACGGACCAGTTTCTGCCAAACATAAGTAGCTCAGGATTAATGAAACATGAAGTTATGCAAGGCAAAATAAAAACTATTAGGGTATTGCATCATAAATGAGTATATACGACAGAGACCTGTTCAGTAGATTCACTATCAAGGGAACTTGTCATAATTTTTTCCACCTTGTCACGGTTTGAATGGCATTCTACTACTTTCATGAAAAACTGCAGAAGATAGTCAGGAAGTATTTCACTCAAAACTGCAGATAACTTTCAGAACAATATGCAATCTTGGTTGTTCATTTGTTAAGCAGCGCACTCAAAAAGGCAGATAGCATAAACCAAACCAAACCAAACATACCCCGTAAATCCCGGAAAAAGGCAGATACCATAATTACCTTCAAATCATTATCTTGAGTGAATGTTTTCAAAAAAGCAGCAAGAGAATCAACATTCCTCCGCGAAGGGTCGCTCATACTTGCTCCGAACTTCTTATCATAAAATTTCAAAAACTCTTTCCACGGACCTTTACTCCCTTCCATCTTCTTCTTCTGCGCAAGCTTCACCATTTCCACTAGTACCTAATAGCATGACGTTTAACCAATAAGCGACACCATAAAGTGTTTTCACTCTTAAAAGATTACCAATACCATTATAAAAAAGAGGAAAACCTCCAGCTTCATTGAACAAATACCCAGATGATGAAATTTGAGCAAACACTCAAATTGTCTCGGGCAAAAACTAGAGCTCAATTGCATATAACCCATGCAACAAGTTCATTTACATATAGTTCTAACCACAACAGCAAATCAATTGCTGCAGGAGGAGAGCAAATTGAGAAAAAAATTACCTCTTTTTTCGCCGAGCTCACCAACTCATCCATGGTGGAAGCTTGCTAGTGATTGCCCAACTGAAAAAAAAAATGGATTTTAGGGTTTACGCATGAGAGAGATGGAATGGAAATCTATACAAAATTAATTTCTAATAATAATAAAATTGAATGGGCTAAGATGCAAGCCCATTTACAAAATAAGCCCAATGAAGTTCACTCCGGACCCATGATATTTAAACAATGACATTCCAATTCCAAGTAAAAAAATGTATCAAATCTTTTTTTTGATAAGCAATTTTTTTTTGTATTTATGATTAAAAGGATAACTGTATAAATATTTACATATAGGGGGCCACTTGCCCTTTGAATGGCTTCACTGTGCTTTGCCCAACATTCCAAAAAAACACAGTGAATTCTTCGTATTGGAATTCTCAAGTAAGTTTATTTATACTGGAAATGTTCATATGGAAAGTGTGAAAACTTTATTTTTGGGCATTTTTAACCATTGAAATCAAAATTTATTATTGATTCTGAAATTCATGTGCGAAGACGATTCGAGAACTTGTCACGAATTTTTATTTCGATGGTATAATTTTGGAATTCGGGCCCAAAAAAATCGGTACACTCTCGGCATGTGAATATTTTTCCATCACCATAAAATACTTTTTTTTAGGAAGGCAAAATGGTAATTTTATAAATCATAATATGTACAGATTATTTACAAAACTCTTTCTCAGCTCCTCTTGTCGTTTAAACATTCTTCTTCCTCATGTGAAAAACTCGATCACTCTTTCAGGGATTCTCTCCCAGTCAAGAAATGTGTATGAACTGGTGAAGCCTCGGTTGGAGAAGATATCCCATAGTCTTCGTTTTACCCGCTCCAAAATGTCGTCTGGATCGAAGGTGATTTGCTCGAAGAGGAGCCTATTTCGTGCAGTCCACAGTTGCCAGATTGCGATTACCCAGATGGTGAGCCAAGCCGGTCCTTCCTTCTTGTGTTTCAGCATGTTCATGTGATTTTTGAGGTTTTTCCAGGCATCCAGATGCGAATTCGGTCATGAACAGCCGAGCCAGGTATAAATCTTACTCCAGACCAATTCTGATTTGGGGCATAGAAAGAAAAGATGCATAGTCGAGACTCTGACATTACGTATAAACCCAAAAGAGCAATAATTATTAAGCCGACCCTAAACTGATTTGCTCACGCGTGAATTACCCGACCATACGTGCTTTACACGTATAGTTTTGGAATGGTGCACTGTATTGCGTGACTATATATTCTTCATACCTTCCAAATGAAATGACTCTCTTGCCCTTCAAAGTGTCTTTCTGCCTACTTCTACATGTGTCTTTTTGTTTTCAATTAAGCGCTCCTTGCTAAGGGCGTCAGTCGACAACGCGACCATACGTGTGTTTCAAATTTCATTACTCCTTTCCCTGTGTGTCTTCATCTTCATAAGCACCCTTTGCTGCAAAACTTCACAAAAGACATAATCAAGATGTCTGTCTCGCACCAAAATTCTTTTTCATCCATTACAGACGACGAACCGGAGGCAAACAGCCTCCCTTCACCACCAGTGGATAAGGACGAACTTCAGGTGAACTTACATTCCCTGTTTTAAACACATTTATAGTCGCGTTATTTACTATTGTTGGTCTATATTTTAGGTCTCTGAAATTGATTTCGAGCCTATAGAAGTTGGTAGTCTGATGGAGGAATGGTCCAACGACTCAAGTGATGATGGTAATCCCGAAAAGGAACCTGGGGCGCTGAATATGTTGAGGATGAGGAGGATTAGGAGGAGGAAGATCATGTTTATGCTGATGATGACGAAGAAGGGGAGGAAGAAGGGGAGGTAGAAGAGGTATCGAAACCTGATCCCCTGGTGGTTGCCGCTGCTCAGCGGGCGTGGGACGAAAAATTGGAAGGACACTGGAGGGAATTGGGCCTCATTCTGCAAGGGTTGCCACCTCCATCCCCTCCAACACCTCCACGGCAATCACCTCTACATCAATCTGCATTGCCTTGAGGAGATTTCAGCTCCGGGTATGGGTCGACCCCATCCTCTGATGGAGATGCCACGCCCAGGAGTGATGAAGGTGGTTACTGGCATGTTTCATCCCCGTCCCCCTCAGATACTGACTCTGACTGCTGAATCATATACTTTTGACACTCTTTTGTCCCATGCCATTACATATTTTTGTTGCATAATGACATCGGTATATATTTGACAAAATTTTGACATGATATGTTGAGTATCAGATCTTCCATTTCTTAATAGATCAAATGAAGTTCATAATATATCCAATA
>JAOYMZ010000016.1:410243-424812 GCA_025802335.1 Pinguicula primuliflora | reverse complement strand
GCCCCGCCCCATTGCCAACCCTAACATCTAGCCTTTGCAAAATTCTGACATTTGCTTTAAAAATTGAGAAATACACAAATTAAAAATCACAAACAGAAATGTAGGAAAATGACAAAAATAACCTTGATCCAAATGTGTTTATGTGCTAAAGCAGTGAGGGCATTCTTGTCATTTTCTATAATTTCGGTTTAAAAATTCAGTTGGATGATTGTATGTGTAGCATCTCTCTTAAAACTTAGATAAAATTTCTTAGTTCATCCAAACATGAACATACATGCACATGATATATACAACTTCTCATTTTACATATTCAACTTTGCCAGCACTGGGTGAAAGCACGGATACCGCAAGGGCTCAACTTCTCTTACGGTAGTTGGGAAGCAAATCCGAGGCAACGTATAGAACTCTTATAGTTGAGTATCGGTAAAATATTTCGTATAGCGCGTATGAAGGCAGTGTATGCTTCATGCAAGTTTTTGTAATTTCGTAAATTCTAATGAAATCTCTTTTGTACCAAAATAAAAACATATTCAACTTTGCAAAAGGAATCAGAAAATTCGGCACCGGAATCACACCACAGCATGTGGATTGTATTCTCTTATATAAAGGTTTTTTTTATCGGTGTGATCAATTTCGACAATAAAAAATAGAATCAAAAAATTGTGCATGGACGCGTACCCAAGAAGTGTACATTAGAAGCTTACTCCAATAGGATAATTTCAAGACATGGGTTTTGACAAATATTGTAATATACATAGGCCTAAATCCGCATGCTTCATAAATCTGTCCAATATTAGTACAACAAAGAATTGAGCATCAGAGCTTTTTGAACCTTCGTTGCTCATTTTTCAATCTTTCTTGTTAGGACTTTAGGAGATAATGAAGTATAAGGATCCCAGGTGTTAATGATGCCCCCCTCTGCTGTCGTTGCAGTACAAGTAACACATATTTCTCTCAAAAGAAGTTGTTGAGATTGCTGAAAATCCAGAGTAGCGCTTCTCTTTCTTTGCGGCGCATATCTCCGAAATTTTACGAAGAAATTCATTATTCTGAATGAATGGTTGGGCTTCATATTCTTCATACGGCATCCACTGGAGACGGAAAGAAAGCAAATGCGATGCTATTTTACGGTCCATGCACCCTTTATAATACGATTTCTTCAGAAACTGTAACCTTAAAAGCAAACCTGAGCTGCCTCTATTTCATCTTCCTGTGGGTGGATGTCGAAAGAGAGTGGTTCCAGCATGCACACAAAGAACAAATCCGATTTCTCGAAATATGCCTTGTGACTTTGTCTGAATACCAGAATCAAGTTGCTCGTTAACAAGCAGTGTTAGAGAAAGCGCTGGACGCTCGTGAAGCAAGTGCTAGTTCGTTTTCAATATTCCGGATCAGAAAACAAAAGGTGGTAATGAGGAAGTACCTGAATGCTAGTATTTCCAAGAACTTGGCATCTATCTGAAATAGTGGGAAAAAGGAAACATAAAGGAAATACTTGTTACACTACAAACTTCATTACGTATCAAAGAAAGCTGAGAATTCTTCATACCCCTGTTTCCTCTTTCACTTCTCTTACCGCAGCATCGCAAAGATCCTCACCCTGTGAGCATATTCCTTGTAATAACAGAGGTTTCTTAATGGATCAAATTTAGCAAATGCACAACGAGATCGGCTACCTCTTCGACAACTCCTGTAGGGATCTTCCAAACACCCATTCCTCTTAATATTCCACTTTTTTCCTGAACTACCAACACCTGCAATAGATATGTTTTCATTTACTTTATCTGTAGCTTAAATCGGCAAATCTTAGTTATCCTGTAAAGTATATCCTTACACAAAAATAACATTCCCATCCGTCTGGCAAAATATTGAGAAAGAAAGTGATACAAAATTCATGATAGAACAAAGGAACAATAAGGTCTATAATCGGGGAATTCATTTAGTTTAGATAAATAAAAAGCACCCAAAGAACAAATTTCAAGCACGCAGTCATACTTCATTCTTCTCATTTAAGATGAATGCACCAATGCCAACTCGATGTGAGGCGTTAGCTGGTAAAGTATTTGTTGTTGCGGAAAGCCAATGCACGAGCATCAAATACTTTGGTTCCGCATGGTGAAAATAGAATCCTTCCTGAAACATAAGAGGTTCATGCAAATGTCAAGGTGCAGGGCAATCTTCCTTCAACTATCACAACAAATTTAGCAAGATATGTAACAAACCTTAACTGCAGGCTCAACAAGATTCACAAGCTCGATAGGCATTTTTATCCAGATACCCCTCTTTCCCTGCGACATCATCCACTAAAGCTCAGATGTAGAAGTATACCCATATCCAACTGACATCTAAAATCACCAGGATAAGTTGATTCTCTTATAAAGTTTGAACTTGCCTAAACAGAAGTAAGTAGTTGAGAAAATCTGCTTCTTTCATAGTAGCAAATATTTCTAACATTTAGAACTTTGTACATTAGAAAAAAATAAATACGTCATTCTTGCATATACAAAGGCCTCGGCTCAGAAATTTTCTGTGGTGGGATGTTATGTAGCAGACAACATTCCTTGGGGTACGAATTCTAATCTTGTCCGTCGGATCAACAGTGTATGGTCAGGATTTACACACTCATTTAACTTAAGTGATCTAATCCTAGCCGTCAGATAACATTTGCACAACTGAAAATTTTCGGTACCTAAGTAACATTGTCCGATACATAACTTTCCACAACTGAAAATTTTCGGGCCTCTGCAAGATACACAGAAAGAAGCAACAACAAAATAAACATTGTAATAATTCATCTACATCCAAACCCGTGGGAAACATTACCTGCCTTCGCCATTGGGAAATTGAAGCTTTTAGCAATGAAGAGAAAAGTAGAGGGTCGATAGGCTCGCCGATCATTTCCACTATTACTCCTCCATGATCATCATTTCTACCCTCCAGTATCCGATCAACTTGTTGAACTTGATTCTCTGACAACTCCGGCATAGTGGACAAACCCATCGGCATCGCAGATTTGATATTCATGAAAAACCCAAATCTGTTGTTGATCGATCCCCCTGAAAGCATCAAGAGAAAAGATTTCAACAACATACATAATTTCTCAATCTTTTGACAAAAAAAAAAACAAAAGCCTTGGAATATTTTCGAACCTCTGTACAAACTGAACGAATTCAAATAAGATAAAGTTTTCTTCCTGGATTTTACGGAGATAGTTCTTGCAGCATCACCCGACCTGGTTAGTTTATAGGGAAATGGGAGTGGAGCGAACAAGGAAGAGTAGCTCATAAAGAGATTGTTTTGAATTATAAAGACCGATTTTTTGTTGTTCTACTTTCATTTCCACAGTTCCACTGCATATTCTCGTGCGGATTCGGGGGAAACCTTTTCAACAGACAACAATCACCAACAAATAAAATAAGGTATAAAGTGAAATGAAATAAAATTGCAAAAAAGAGAAAAAGGAAATTAAAAATAAATATAATATGTGGTGGTTCGACAAGTTGCTATATTTAATCACTAATGTCGGAGTTAATTAAATACATAACTCAAAATTCAAAAACGAAATTGTTTTGATTTGTTTGGATTCAAAGCCATATCACTATAATTTAACTAGTGAATCGCCCGTGGCTGAAGCCATTGGTGCGTAAAATTATCGTGCGTAAAATTACCTGTGTGGGAGATGTTTTGTTCGTTTTCATTTTTCTATTTTCTTTTTTTTTTCTTTTTTTTTTCTTTTTTTTTCTTTTTTTTTCTTTTTTTCCCTTTTTTTTCTTTCTTTTTCTTTCTTTTCTTTTTCTTTCCTTCCACCAATCAGATTTGGTTTAAAATGACATGACGTTTTATTCTCAAATCTTTGCCAAAACTTGAGTTGCCTGCCCCTGCTTTATAATATAGATTTAAGTCTACAAATATTAAAATATATGAAAATTAAAATAAAGATAACATATGATGGTTCGAGTTATGGTACATTTAATTACTAATTTCATACTTAATTAAATGGAAAATTTTTCGTTTGTGACACAAAATGGCATCTAATTTTTAAAAATATCACGCATCGGTTTTTCAAAGATCGGTGCAAGCAACCGGTCTTTGAAAGACCGGTAGAATGAAATATCGATCTTCCAAAGACCGAGCGTCATTAACAAAATTAATCTCACGTAATTAAGAGTATACCAGTCATTCGAAGATCGGTAAAATGCGTTTGGTGGGAAAAAAATTCACCGGTCATTCGAATGTCGGTATTTCGTAATAACGGACTTCGAAAGACCGGTGTAAAAAAAGTTTATATCAGCGTCCAAGACTGGTTGAAACATTTTGTTCGATGTATCCGAGAGCTTCTCTTCTTCTTTCGACGACTTCCGACGATGACTTCCGACGACGATCGACGTATCCAAGGCTGGTATTTACGAATTGTTGTTGTTTTGAATTGTTATGAAATTGTTATGAATTATTAGAAATTATTATAAAATTGTTATGAATTATTAGTGATTATTAGGAATTGTTATGAATTATTATGAAATTGTTATGAATTATTAGGAATTGTTATGAATTGTTATGAATTATTAGCAATTATTATAAAATTGTTATGAATTATTAGTGATTATTATGAATTATTAGGAATTATTATGAATTATTATGAAATTGTTATGAATTATTAGGAATTATTATGAAATTGTTATGAATTATTAGAAATTATTATGAAATTGTTACGAATTCTTAAGAATTATTATGAAATTGTTATAAATTGTTATGAAATATTAGGAATTATTATTAAATTGTTATGACTTATTATGAAATTGTTATGAATTATTAGGAATTATTATGAAATTGTTATGAATTATTATAAATTATTAGGAATTGTTATGAATTATTATTGATTTGTTATGACTTGGTATGTAGGATGAGTTCCCAGCAGAGTCAGCGATCTGATTTGTACAAATCGATTTCTTATGAGGTATTATGGAATATGGCTACCCATCGTAGTTCTCGAGTGTCGGATGAGCAGATCTATCCGGATGAGGTGATGAAGACGCATCATCCAGATCTCTATATACGCAGGTTACGGTTGAACAGACGTGTGAGGCAGCATATATTCGACACGGGGATGTGGGGCGCTTATCTTGCCGCCGATATACGAGAGGATCGATATTTCATTACAGGGTAGGTTGAGAGGTGGCATCCGACCACACATACGTTCTGGTTGTCGTTTGAGAAGTGTTCGATCACTCTTCAGGATATGTCGATGCTGTGGGGAATTCCTATTGATGGTATCCCCATTACTTCTGATCAGTTGGGAACTGGGACCTGGATGATCGAACGATCCAGAGCGTATTTGGACAGGTGGCTCGGCATGGGTCTTGCTTCCGAGGCCTTCCATCAGTCTGGAGTCAAAGTACAATATATCGGGCAGTACTTGATAGATTACCCACTAATTATCGACAGCACTGATGAGGAGGTGGAGTATTTTGCCCGAGTAGTGCTTGCTCTCATAGTGACTGAGATTTTGTTACCGGATACATCCGGTAAAAAAATTCTTATGAGGATATTCCTCTTGGTGGAGGACTTGGGGGTCATTAGGCAATATAGCTGGGGGACCACCGTACTGTATAACCTCCATCAATATTTCTGTGGCATTCACATGGACGGAACAAAGTCGTTGACTGGCGCGACACGCCTTATTCAGTTATGGGAATATTTAAGGTTCCCTACTATTTCCCCCCATATTCTGCCGACGCCACTTGGGAATCACACTGGGCGCTGGGTTGAAGAGTTCCCCGAGGTCTATGGTGTCAGATTCGTCCGGAAGCTGAAGAGCATCGATTAGGGGAATCATTCGATTCGAACGATCCGGATACAGTTGGATGATGTGCGTTCTAAGCAGGTTCGTAATTCGATGTTTTCATATCTAAATAAAAAGTTCGATCGTTCATATTTTAATTTATATCTCTAACGGTCCTTATGTTATTTGTAGTTTGTGTCCACTCCGTACAGTCCAGCCGACATGTCTCTGATTAGTCTTGTCGACCAGTTGTTTTGGGACTACGACGGTTCTATATTTTGGATAGATTTTATAGAGTTCGTTCACGCCCGTCGTGTTCGGCATCAGTTTGGATACATCTAACCGATTCCTGATCTAGTCGACAAGATTAACGAGACGTTGGTTCACGGGACCGGAAGCAATAAGCGTCGAAAGACGCAAATTGCTTCGTATCGTGAGATGTGGACTTCGAAGAATCGGTACGTCACTGAGGATCCACCTATGCCGGCACAGCAGGTTAGATGGGACGAGGCATATACGGACTGGTATAATCAACATCGCCGACAACTTTACTGTCCTTTATTGCCGAGACCGGATAGGGGAGTCCCATATGACAACACCTCGCTGCTTAACTTGACGATAATATTAATTCTTTCACTTTTTAATATTTATTTATCTATTCGATCGATTAGTATAAAATTTTTCTTTAATTGTATATAGTACCATCGGGTGACATGGTAGAAAACTGTGCGACGGAGGAGCAGTGGCAAGGGGCAGGAGTGAAGTTAAGATCATTTCTCCAGTCCAGGCTTGGAGGTCCAGGTGTGCTTGATCCGCAACAGCATTACGAGTGTACCCTGATAGCTACTCAGCTGATGTCAGCACCGAATAGTTCGCGAGGCAATCAGGATATACGACCTCCGAGTTTTTCGTTAGACATTGGCAGCACACCACAAGACAGGACGGAGCCCACAAATGATCGGGAATATTGTAGGATATATTTCGATAACTAAAATTATTGACATTTGTTGTTTTTAAAATTCAATTTATTTGTATTACGCTCTTATAAATATATATATATATATATATATATATATATCAATTCATTAACAAAAAAATAAAATCAATATATATTAAAATTTTAATAAAAAAATTATATTTAATCCATACCGATCTTCCGAAGACCGGTATGTATTAATAACTATACCGGACTTCGAATGACCGGTAGAATCTTAATTACGCGTGATTAAGTTTGTTATTTACGCTAAGTCTTTGGAAGACCGGTGCTTCAACATACCGGTCTTCCAAAGATCGGTGCCTCTAACCGGTCTTCCAAAGACCGGTGTCTCGATATACCGGTCTTCCAAAGACCGGTGCCTCGATATACCGGTCTTCCAAAGACCGGTGCCTCGATATACCAGTCTTTTGTCATTTTTAAAAATTGGCTTCTATTTTGTGGAAAAACAAAAATTTTCCGATATTTCTCTGCCAATAAAAACCAGTAAGATCCGAGGAGTTCCAGCAACATTTTGATGAACTCCTGCTTCTTGACTACGAACGTTTCACTGTTTTCTTCTTCAATTAGATCTGTTATCCTCTTTATCTTGTCGTCTACTTCAGCATACTGGGGGCAAACAGTTGCCAAATCAATTATAAATCAGTTCATTCAGTAATTGCACAAACCACACACCGTGCTGCAGTTGCGTGTGTTTTCTTGATTACATGCTACACCAGAATTAAACCAGTATGAATGTGCCGCAGAAAAATCCGAATCCATGCTTCACACTGATGAAGATCCTGACATAAAATTACTTTATAGAAAAAAAAACAGTAATTTTATGTCAGGATCTTCATCAGTTTCTATAAATACAGCGAAATTTACTTTAGAGAAAGAAAAAGATGTCTTATTTTTTATTCTTCCTCAAGGTTTACAGCCTTGTGCAATTTTGCACCTATATATAAAAATAAATTTAACGAAAAAAAGTTGGATTCAACAAAATTAAATGGTTTTCCATGTTTGGTAACCTGAAACAGTTTCCTTCAGATCAGCTCGGCAATGCCCACGCTCTCGAGAACCTCTGTTCGAGAAGTAGGCCGTCTAGGCCGCTTAGACAGCGCGCTAGTATATTGCCCTCCGCCTTGCCCGAATTACTGCTTAGGCCGCTTAAAAGCCCGCTTAGGCGGGCGACTAAGCCGCTTAGGCGCTGAACGGGTTGTCGCCCAAGGTCCGCCTATCACTTTCTCGAACATTGTCGAGAACCAACATTTAATATTGCCAATCGATGGAGAAGGTTTGGGAAAAGACTCTTTTATCTTCATCATGAAAAAAAACCCTATCACATTAATAAATGAAGAATGCACTTCGATTCCCATGCACAAAAGGAGCAGGTAGCTGCTGCTGTACCTGTTAGTTGTCATAAGGAATATCATGGGCTATCGTATCTGAATCCATGCCTATAGGTTTCAAACCACACTCCAATCTTATTGCTGAAATAAGCTCAGACGATATAGCCGGAACCATGTTTACCTCGCGGCCTGCTGAACTGTAATTCACCTTCCCACTACCTTCATCAAGTTCGGCTCCTGATCCCCACCCTCTGTAGAGTATAACTTTGGTAGGCTCTTGAGATACAAGGACAGCACCCGTGGATTGCTGAAGGGAAGAACGTCAATATAAATGCGTGTTCATTTTTGTAGCCCAGAACAAAATTTGAAGGACTTCCAAGCCTAAAATATGCACCTCAAGATTGTAAATCACCTCCTGGATGGATGTCCCTTTGGGTCTGCCTTTGATATTTACAATGGCTAGAGGATGCTTTTTGAAGTGTTCCTTTATGGTTTTAGCAACTCCGTTGATGATATTGTTCTTTCCTGTGTTGTAGGATTTCAATGAGCAGAAATATAAGCACGTACAGAAATTAGAAAGTACCACCATGACAAAGTTCTTGGTGCATGGGCCCATAAAGCAGTCGAGAGGAGGCATGGAAAATTTTATGGTGTCGACCCTATGTACCGGACTTATGTACCGAATTCTAATCCTGACCGTCTAGTGTTGATCTGACGGCCAGGATTAGATCACTTAACTTAAATGAGTATTTAAATCCTGACCGTCCACTGTTGATCCGATCAAGATTGGAATTCGATACATAAGGTCGGCACCAAAAAATTTCTGGTATAAAGAAATAGGATAGCAGAGCATCGATATTACCTACAGCAAGTACGGGTCGCTTTTTCATACTCAAAGCCTGCTTCCTCAGGAGAAGTCGCTCCTTGTTGGAGAGCTGAAGAGATCTTAAAGCTGTCATCCGCGGCCCCTCACTTGTAGCTTGACGGACTGGGAGTTCTAATGAAGCACTCTCGTAGCCACCACCAACGGGATCCTTACCTCTAGGATTAGTCTGGATGTATGCAGTATTTGGCGAGCTTGTTGGATCCTGCCAATAGAATTCACAACATGATACATCAATTTAGATATTAGTCGGAAAAAAGTACACTCGCAAAATGAAGTATATATATGCTGAACCAGTAAACTATGCAAAAAGTACCCTCAGATTGTGAGAAAATACAGCATTTTTCTTTTGTTCATTTATGTTTAAACGTTCCGTCGTTTCTTTCTGGATTGATTGTCCTTGAAGATCTGCGTCTGTCGCATCAACCAAATAACTGTTTGCAACTGCAGATGGTGAAGAGGCATCTCCCAGCAAGTCCTGATGAATAATATGCAGAGGGTCTATTCTGGTGCTAACAGGATCCTCCAAGCTTGTGGAGGTTGCATCAGTTCCATGGTTTTCTCTAGCCTTAAAACATTAAAGTGAAAAGAGATGGCTAACTGAATTTTACAAGCATTATTAATAAGAAATGAATCTTTTTTTGCGAAAAATATATAAGAAATAAATCTATAAAAAACTCATGGAAACAGGGGTACAAGGATAGAACCACTAGTATCTTTCTATTTTGATCAAGTGAATAGCAGGGTTCAAACCCCTAACCTTATGAGATTTGAACACAGCTATAACAACTAAGCCGTAGACCCCTCGTCAATACATATTATCAGTACTTGGACTCTTAGGAGGGAAGAGATGGAGAGATTATATTACACATTATGTGCAGTTAAAAACACGGGTTCAAATTCTCTCAGCGACATTACTTATAAAAAAAACACAAGAGTTTACCTCATTGGCATGCATGTCAAAATAAGACGAATTGCAATCACTTTCAGGGTCTGTTTGAGACATTTCACCATCATTATTGTGATTTTCATGAGTCCCTTGTTCAATCTGGGAATTCAGGTAGCATGTCTCTAATTATGACTACATAAAAGAAGAAGCCTTACAATCTGCTATCCATGGATGGAACTTACAGGTACAGACTCTATACTGTTCGCCAACTGCACATCCTTTATATCTTCACCATTGGACTGACAACAAAAACAGATGGAGAGTTAGAATCTCGTTTCATTAAACTTTAGTTTGCCGAAAATTGAAGAGGAAATGTACCATTATGTGCTTCATTTGATCAATCGTCCTGTCGAGCTTTAAAATATGTAATTTCAAGGACTGCAACAGCCGGACAAAGTGGCTGAGATTTTCGCTTAGTGTAAAGAAGATGAAAGAGAAAAAATAAAGGGGGGAATTAAAAATAGAAATGAAGTACCACTGTAGGATAAGCAGAATTTATGTTTGCACACCTAGTGATTTTTTTTTTTTTGGATAAGTTGAACACCTAGTGATTGATGTAAAAGATATATGCTACAATACCTCGCGACGCTGTGCCTCAAGTGAACGCTTCATAGCTTCTCTTTTACTTAGTAGTGTCCGAGGCCTCAAAGAAGCCGGACGTTTATAGTTTTTTCCGCGATACATGATGATATCGTAACCTTTATTAACTTGTTCGACTGCTACTAATATGCCACCACTTTCAGCTTCCAAAGTTCGTGCTACTCTGTGAACTTCTTCAGTGCTCCTCCTGCCAATACATACCTTCACTAGCTCCCTATATTTCCAGTGCAGATGCATGTTTTCAACTGTGCCATCAAAAACTCCTCGTCGACCTGAAACGTGAAGGTATAATAACCACGTCTAAGTAGAAACTCCTGTGATACATGCAAGGAATGTCACAAGTCAAAAGGGAAAGCTCTTTCAGATTCAAAAACTCACCCAATAACAGGAAAGGTTTCATCCTTAAACCGATTCTCCTCAGCATGTATCTTTCTTCTTCAGTTATACCTACTTTATCTATTTCAGATGTTTGAGGATTCTCATTTTCCTCTATCTTTTCTAAGAGCTTCTCCGCCTTAGCCTTTTTAGCTAAGGCCTTCAAACAATCAAAACATCAAAATTGAGCAAAGCAAAGTGGAGCTGAAAAAGAACATGATGATGAAAGACACTGACGAATGCATACCGTGGACAACTTTGCCACTGTTGTCTCTTTTGCGGCCTCAGAGAACATTAGATTCTGCTCGCCATGGACGCCATGCAAATCCAGGTTAGTTTCTTTATCAGGTTCCGTCTCACAAGCATATTCTTTTGCCAAACGTGTATCTTTGTTTTGATTCACAAGATGTAACCTGCCTCCACTGATTTTAGAGACATCGGTCCCATACTTCCTTCGGTCTTCTATAGCTGATGAAACAGCAGTTGGCAAGAAATCCTTTCCTCGATATAAAAAAATGAATTCTTTATCCCTTGAAAGCAACATCCCCCCAGTCAACCGCTGAAAGAGGACCACACCAAATCTTCAGGGTTGATAAACAGTTACGATAATTCCAGTCTCCACATATCAGCTCAAATATCATAGAAAAGCAAGAAGATTTAACTGCAAGAAGCATTACTCAAAGTATATTACTACAGAAAGGGTGTCTTGGACTAGCCAGATGGTATCACATACCTTCAGTTCTTCAGCAATTAATTCACTGTTTGTGTTCTGAACTCCTCGCTTCAGAGCTATTTTAGCAATTTCACATTTCTCCCAGAGGTTAATAATGGAAGCCGCCAATCCTTGATGTCCCCTATTCCTCCCTGATTAAAGAACACAAAAATGAGGTACCTACAAAGACTAACTCCATTTCTGAAAAGACCAAAGTGATGCATAACTCTTACTCGCAAGAATCACCCTAGCCTCTACCGATTTCAAACTACAAACATGGTAAGTAATATCATCTGTTCTGATGCTGGGGTAAATGTGAGAATGCGCAGTAACTTCAAATTGAAGATTAACGTTAAACTGTACGGGAAAGATAAAATATGAACACAATAGAATTTGGCATGCTCAAGCAAGAGAGATTGTATGATGATGATTTCAATGGGAGAAAAAGATGACTAACCTAAAGCAAAATGGCATGGCAGTGGCCGTCCTAATCTCCGCAATGTATTAAGTTCATCATTTGTTAATTTCGCTTTAACTCCAAAGGGAAGAAGGCGAAATGGCCTCTTGTAACCAGGAACTACAGCTGGTAAAAGATCAGCATCAACTGGCAAAGGATCATATCCCCACCAGTCCTTAAACCGTGGACCAAGCCCTTCAAGCAATGCATTAGCATCTTTGGCAAGATCTACCTCCCCAGGAAGTTGGAACCGCACCCTATGTGGGAAACCCACACCTTGTACTAGAGGTGGATGAGAAAATTGTCTATCAGAATCCACCCCAGATGATTCCACGGCAGTGGTGACTGGTGAACTTGGAACGGTCTCGTTGAGTATTGTTGGATCCTCGTCCATAGCAGAAGATATGCTAGAAGAACCCTTCAGCAAACTTTTATCTTGAAAGTACGGATACTTGTAATGTGGTCCTCTGTACAGTATGATATTACCTCCAGATCTCCAAACAACCAGTCCTCCAGTTTTCCTCTGAAAACATTTCAAGTTCCATTTGCATCAGATAAAACATAGCAGAAGAGTACGTCTACACAAATCATTAATATGCCAGCAAGCACTATTCATCATTAGGTTTTACAACTAGAGTGAAGATTGAAGAAACTAGAAAAGAAAGTATTCGATCAAGCTATTTGCATTTCATCACTCTGAGAATGCAGGAGCCTCCATTAAAGCATATTGATCAGTCCTAGTTTAAAGGATATAACTGCCATCCTTATAATCTCGGTTAGACAATCCTTTCATACATTGAAATCTCAAATAAAAGTCTTGAAATGATTCCAACGGATATAACGAAATTACTTGACTTATGGGATCAAAATATCATTCAAAGTTTGAACTCCAGCAAAGTCCACGCACATCCAACCTCCAATAAGTCATGGGTCCTCTTCATGTTGAGCCTAGATATATCCTCGCAGGTGATCTTCACCATTTCGGACCTCCTCCATCGCTCATGAATCCCGTTCACAATTCCTTCGGTAATTCCAGCTTTCCCCACCTTCAACTTCTTCTTCAATTGAATTCCCTCACTCCTCAACCTCCCAAGCTCCTCCTTGAGCAATGTAAGCTCCGCCATACTCGGCGCACTCTGCCTCTTTCCTTCGTCGCGTTGCCTAATTCTCTCTTTCTCCTCCTCACCCATAACCCCGCGCCTCAACTCATGGTATCTCTGTATCGCATTACCTGACCCAGGCACAGGAACTGAATTCTCCGGCGTGCTCCAGCTCGGGTCCATCGTATGCCCGACCCGATACTTCGGCAAACGTGTCGGCAGCGGGACAAAAATTTCTCCGGGAGAATTTGGCCCTGCAATTGAGGTACCATCCGTGGTATCCTTGCTACTTTCGTCCACGTATCCAAGACTACGTAGCTTCTCGGCTATCCTGCGGATGGCGAACTGAGAACTGGCTCCGGGGTCCGCATGGTCTGCGTTGGAGTAAATAGAAGCTCGCCGGCGGAAGGGTTTAACCTGCAAATTAGCAAATCGAGGGCAGTGGATTTGTAAATACGGTTTCAAGAGAGGTTTGAATGGGAGAAAAGGAAAATGGCAATCGCAGTTGCTGAGTAGGAGCAGCATTGGTTTTCAGGCGAGAAGAGATGTCATTGCCGGGAGGGTTATTAACCCCAAGTGATTCATGGCACCAATTTTATCCCACCAATTCTTTCACTCGTTCGTACAAGAAAAAAATTCCATACGAATTTGTCAATAATAGTTTTCGGTAAATTCGACACCGGAAAAAAATTCGTATTGAATTCGTTTTTGGAGCCGATTTTTGCCTTATGGTGCCGAAATTTATTATTGGCCGTTGGATCTGTACTTCAACGACCGAGATCATTTCATTTAAATTTTAAGTGAAATGATCTCGGCCGTTGAAGCACAGATCAAACGGCCAATAATAGATTTCGGCAAATTCGGCACCATAAATTCGGCACCAGAAAAAAATTCGTATGAGGTGGGGCACAAATCTTATTTGTTGCAAAAGTAACCTTATCAAAAATTAAAAGTAATTTTTTAAAAAAAAGAATTATAAATTTAATCTTTCAAAATAAATTAAAAATCGAATATATTCTATTTAACGACTTAACGGTTATTACTAAACAATCATCTAACTTAACCACACTCATTCCTGCCAAACCCATCTACGACCGTAAAACTGAAAACCTGCATTTTTTTCGGTTTTGCATTTCCATTTCTTCACCCTTCTCGGCTCAACGATGGGTCCGAAAACGTATTCAGAGGGTAAGATACAGAGATCATCGACGCGCCCATCGAGAAATGAGTGTATTTTAAGCTGGTTTATTTGTTAAAGGTGCGTTTGATTTCGAAATCTAACTGATTTATGGAACTATCATTACAATCGAGGGATGAGTCATGCATTTTCTTGTGAGATTTACACTTCTGTATGGTATTTACAGTAGGATCGCTTCATTACATTATAAG
>JAOYMZ010000016.1:366977-402257 GCA_025802335.1 Pinguicula primuliflora | reverse complement strand
ATTTAAATGAAATGATCTCGGCCGTTGAAGCACAGATCCAACGGCCAATAATAGATTTCGGCACCATAAGGTAAAATTCGGTATCATAAGTTCGGTACCAGAAAAAAATTCCTCGTTGGATCCTCGTTCTCACGTTGGTTTAAAAATCCCGCAATATCGCTATCATCACGTAAGAAAAATGGATTTAGGATTAGGATTTAGGGTTTAGGCTCTGCATGGTCGAACTTCTTTTTGGGATTGTATTGCAAAATTAAATCTATTGTATCTCTACTAAGACCATATCTAGTATAAAGGAGATTTAATAAAGATGCGAACAATAGGTTCTTCTCGATTTGAGCATCTCTCAAACTACAATCGATGTCTGTTACTCTAAGCTCTGGATGATCCTTTACGTCATCAAGATTTACAATCTTATAAAATAAAGTTAGCTTCATCTGCAAATAATAAAAAATAGAGCAATGTATATATAATATAAATGCGTAGAATCAAGTAGTCGGGTTACTCGACCAAGCACAATAATCACGACTCAAAGGTGGCGGGTGTCTGAACGCAGGCCGCGACCTGTATTCTTAACCACAAATCAATTGAATTAACCCAGAGAATGAATGTTCGGATCACCAAATTAAAATTCTCACACCAAAGTGCATGACTCATATCGCGAACTAAATAATCTTGTCCATAAATCAGCTAGAATTTAGAATCAAACGCAGCTTCAAAAATGGAACACGGATTAGATTCGTTCGATTCACGTTGCGCATGTTGATGCTCTCTGTCTCTCTCGCTCTCTTTGATATACTAGAAAAATTAAGCTTAGAATGGAGAAGAATAGGAGAAAAATATTGATTTGTATTTTTCGACGATCGAAAAATCGTAATGGTAATAGAGGTTGGCGAGAATGAGTGTAATTACATTAGTTAGCGGTTTAGTATCAATATTTAATATGATAAATTTAAATATATTCGATCTTCGTTTAAAGATGAAAGTTAATTTCGCAATTCTTTTTTTTGTAAGTTTATTTTTTTTAATATTTGGGAGGCTTTTTACAGCCGAAGAAAGTTACACAGGAAAATAAATCGAAATGGAAACCTCCCATGGGGAGACAAATTCAGCGGATTATCTTCACGGTGGTTCAAAAATTGATGGATTCCGGGCCTCCGGATTAGGGTAGCCTTGGTCCGTTGCTCCGGGAAGCTCTAGGGTTGTGCGGGCTCTTCGTGGAAAAGTAGGGATCACTACCACTTGGGCGGAGACTTGCGATTCTTCGGAGAAGACATGGTTGCCATTGTCTGTATAGAGAAGACCCTTCTTTGCAAGCTTGTCGGCTTTTGTGTTCTGTGTTCTTGGAATCTGTCTCCAAGAGGAGTGCCAGAAGGATGCTGCAGCATTTTGGATAGCTCTAATCGGGGGCTGAGGGTCCTCTGATCTAATAAGGTCCAGGGCATCTCTGGAATTTATGTTAGATGTGGATCTTCCTTACCCCAGATGTGGATCTTCCGTAAGTTCATTTTTTAAAAATAAGTTTTTTGTTACTTTTGGACTGACCTCTAATCCAATGACTGCTGATTAAAGCCTTTTTTTTTTTTTTGCCCAGCCCAAATCTAATCGCAAGCGCTGGGCCTGGCGCTTAATCCAGGTATCCAGCAGCTATTTGCTTTATTCAACGGCGACGTTTTGCCCACACCTTCCATCTCCTCCACGAAGGGCCGCGCCGGCGACCATGAAGCACTTGGGCAGAACCGAAGGGAAGAATAGTAAGAGGGCTCGTGTAATGGGTGCCTCTGGTGATGGCTCCGTGTCACGAAATAAGAAAAGAAAGCCGAGTGCCACGGAGTGTGTTGAAGAAGTGCGGGAAGATTGCCAGTTTGCTGGTTTAGATCAAGTTAGCGGGAAGAGAGAAGTGGGTATTCCATGGAGAAATTTTCAGTTGGTTTCATCACTTCAGGACAAGAGCACCGGCCTGCTAAAGTACATTTTGTGCATTTATTTATTCTTAGTGTTGTAAGTTAGTACTGGAAGTGCTAAATCAATTTTCTGTGAAGAACAAAGTGATGTTTTCCCTGGTTCTCTCCAGTGGAAGTTCAATTTTGAGCTGAAAAGTTATAACATGGCCAAAGATTTCAACTTGCGAACATGAAACTTTAGTGCCTCACGGCATTAATCTAGAACACACAATCGCTACTAACCATGTCTCTCTCCTTATGTTCTATTATACATTCTGATACGTGAACTGTAATCTTCTAATGCTTCACTCCCAATATGTCCTTCAAACACCTTTTTTTTCCTTTCTAATTTATCTTGTATCCACTTTAACAGACTGTATATTTTATTACATGGTTAATTGCCTGTCTGACGAAATTTGTTTTCACATGGTACTTTTAGTCTATTGGAATTTGATATGCATTTTGTGATAATTGGAAAAATCTATTGCAGGAAAGTTGATATGGCATTTGAATTTGTGAAATCGAGCAGTGCCAAGGATACCAGTGAGATTTTTCAATTCCCTCAAATAATGGATAAATCGAGAACAATAGTTTTCCTGAACAATTGGATTCAGTCAGTTCTGATTTCTTCGGAAAAGAAGACGAGGATTCAAGAAAACAAACCTGAGTTTGGAACTCCTGGGTCATTTTTGGATATCAGATGCTGGAAGATCTTACTTTTCTGTTTAGAGGAGTCAAAAGGTCTTTACCTTTCACTGAATTCTCCAAAGGACTTCTTACGAGTGATCCATGTTCTAATGGTGGATGCATTGTCCTGCATGAATACTGAAAACTTTATGAGTCGAGAATTCTTTTCTGATGATCGACTGAATTTGTATAATGTTGTACTTGAGACTATCTCGTCGGTCTTCTCATTCCAAGGTGGAGTTTCTAACGAAAGTTTGGACGTGTGGATCTTTCTCATGGATAAAGTGATTGATTTCGTCCTGAAAATTGTTACAGGTGAGTTTGATGATAGCAAGACTTGTGATTTATTCTTGAAAATGGCAAGTTACTTGTTTGAGTCATTTGCAAACTTTTTGAGGATCCATCCGACCAGAAAAAATGGATTCCAAACCTTTATCGATGAGCTTCTAGAGCCACTGCTGCATTTACTGCACACATTAGTTATTAATTCATTGGGAAATAACCTAGATTCGATACCAAAGTTATGCAAATTAGTTGAAGAAGTTCTAGCTCATGGACTCTTCCATGCCACTCACATTGATGGATTTCTCAACTGGCAGAGTACTGCAAGGTATAAGGATTATTGTGGTGGCACAGTGAAAGAGGAAAAACCGGTAAATAAAAGTTATCATAGACACCTATTCAATAAAGTGGATAAAATGGTGGTTAAGACGAATAAACTGGCATTAAGTGGTCTGGGAGAGCTGCTGCACTTGTTTGTCAGCTGTGTTTCAAAGCATCAAAGGGATTCAGTCAGTGCGGAAGGTTGTAGGAAGTCCGATTTAAACACTTCTATGATTGTTCCTGATGAAACTTCGGCGAGAGGAGCAGAGACCTCAACAAAGATTGTGAGTCATGGCAAGGATGCGGGGTCACAGAAATTTGCTTTTGATTTTTTTGTGCAGATCGTTGAATATTTATTAGCTGATCTCAATAAATATGTTGTCTCGGAAGGGGACACAATATCTAAATTGCTTAATCTTCCTGGCTTACTATTGCCCATCAATAACTTACTTTCCAGAGTCATTACCGACAGGATATACCTAAGAACAGAGGATACTTCTGAAGGGGCTTCTAAGAATTTTCTGAAATTTATCTATGATACTGTTCTATCCATATCTGCTAGGCTTGCTCTTGAAAATACTTCATTTGCGCCAGATGAAAAATCAGGTCAAGAACTCCTGCTTTCTGTTAGAAGGGAGCTTATGATTACTGTAAATAATTTGTTAAACATCGAGTATGAGGCAGTTGGTGAAGATATCGAGTGCTTGTGGACCCTGGTTTTCTCCTCGGTTGCATGCTGCTCTTGTCTAATGTATACTCGGGATCGGTACTTGCCCTCGGAGATTTTGAGCTTGGGGTGCAGGTTAATTGATCTTTATAGTGAACTTCGACAGGTTAGAGAGGAAACATGAATGCTTTGTGTTTTGGTGATCTTTCATTTCTTCTAATATTTATGGTTTGGAGCTGATTAATACCATTTTCCATTTGACATCTTTCTCCGCTAAAATTATTACTGCTAGCCTCAGCTTCTGTGCAGTCTCATGTTAACTTGGCTAGCATTACTCGGTCTCAGCTGGGTCGTATATTTATCTCTTTATACCACGTGCCTTCTAGAAGATTATATTATCTTATTTGTTCATGGTTGTAAGCATAAATAGTTTTCTTATAGGATATTGAAAAACAATGACCTGGCCATTTAGTATTCGAAGTTTTAGTTTAAAATGAGACTTCTTTCTTCTGGTTCTGATAATGATATCTCCATTATATGGGATAGAAATCACAAGATGGGATATTGATTTATTCTGTCCATTCTTCATTTTTTATTCTTTTCATCTTATGCTCTGATCATTTCCCATTAGTGTATTTTGCACTGATATGTGAACTACTGCAGGTCGATTCCTGTATATTTGCACTGTGTAGAGCTTTGAGGCACTATTTTTCTCTCTATAAAATTGAAGCACGTAGTCTGTCAGGCTCTTTAAATTCATTGAGCATGTTCTTCTGGTCTTCAGAATTTAGGGTTTCATTCAGTAATGCTATTAAGGTCGTACCGGAAGGGAGAGTAGGTGAATGCGTGCAGCAACTAGGTTTGGATGTTATGGAATCGCTCAAGTGGATTAGAGTTGAGCATGAAATTAATTACTTAGATGGAACCCAGAATCCCAGCCAACTTAGTTCACAGTTTCATATGCAAGCAGAAATCCTTGGGAAGGTTTTCTCTGAAGTGTATATCCTCATTCTAGACTCTATAACTATTACTGCTGGTAATAGTTACCGTGTTGGTGCTTGCTTGAAGGACTTGATAGAAATAATCCGACCTAGTTTGAGTAGCATCGTTTCACAAGATCTTGAGAACAGCGAAGTATTCTCCATTTTGGTAGATGGGCAAATACTAAAAAAGAGGACTGAGTTTGACAACGTGGCCATGAGCTGGATCTTGGTCTTATTATTTCGTTTATTGCTATCATCTAGGACCTTATCTCATGAACTAATCACCCTTATGCCCCATAAAGCCTCAAAAAGCATGTCCGAAGTAATGGGTGATTCGGTTATCTTTCTATCTGGAAGGGATTGGTCAAAGGTGACTGCTTCAGCCGACCAAGGCCTTTTCGGCTGTATCCTCCAACATTCGGCCGCTCTACTGACTGTTCTGCATGTCGTTTCTGATATTTGTGTTCAAGATTCTGTCGTACTCTGCCCACCATTGGTTTACGTGTTAAATATAATGGCTCTTCAAAGACTTGTAGATTTAAATAGATTGATAGAGTATTTTCAATATACACTTCAGTGGAAGAAAATATTCAAGCAGTTAAAGTTAGATGATGACCCCGATTTGGCATCGAGCTATTTAGAAAAGTGTTGCATTGAAAAGAAAAAAGAAGCTGCAGGCCTTACAAAATTCATGTTGGGATTCATGGATACTCTTTCATTTGAACTCATAGATCACATTGAATCCCTCAAATTTCCTGTCGGGTCCCTGGATGAAAAATCATTCCCATGCGCGCTGTGGTCAATCTTGTTCCGAGACATGGATATCTGGTGCTCCCATGCTGCAAAAAAGGACTTGAAGAATTTTCTTAGGCTCCCTATCCAGGCCTCTCTTTCCTGTATACATGACTATGATTATGATTTCAGAATGGAGACAATGAGCAAGCCTGGAAAATTGAAGGAAATCCTCCTATATCAACTTGCACTGAAAATTCTAAGCAACACCAAGTCAGATGAGCAAAAGGTAACGTCATTTTCCATTTCTTTACTCTTCTTACTTTTTTTCAGGGCGTTAGTTAATTAGTAACAGCAAACTTCTTGATAAAATAATCATTTGAGAAGTGATCCTGATATTTTACCGAGATTGTATCTTCTAATTCATTATTACATTATACATTAGTACCAAGCATTCTTAAACTGATATTGTAGTGTATACTGTATATAATATTTTTCCCGTTAGTATTGATTTTTTCTTGCAACCTTTACACTTTCTCATTACCTTTCATCTCAGGTTGCTTGCAGGTATATGGCATCAAGGCTCTGCAGGTTTCTGAAGAAGTCAGTTTCATCATTATTTCCTGATTCGGGAGTCAAATTGAGTAAGTCACCTGATTGGGTTGAGGTAATATCTACCCTTGAAAGGTCAACTCATTTCCTAATCAGCTCTTCAACGCAGACAAAGCCTAATTCAATGCTTGAGGATTCATCTGACCCAAAAAATGAATTTTTGAGATGTCGATTCTTGCTCAATATTTTGATCCAGATGCCAGAAGAATTTTGGAGTTTGGAATCATCATCCTTGTATATTACCTATATTCTCAATCTTGAAAGGTAAATAATTTATTCTGTTTTTTCAACTTATGATAGTATTAACCAAGAACACTAGTGGGGAGAACAAGACACAGTGGACTCAACTCAATTACATGGAGAACACAACCGGGTGCCTCAAAAGGAAGATCAAAACCACCAAATTAGAGATAAACTATAGAAAACCTAAGTTACATTTATAAATGAAAGCAATAAATAACAAAGACTACATACTATGGATAGTCAATCAACATTCCTCTCTTTGTCAATCTCTTCCGCTTTGGTATTTGCACAATCCTTTGACTGCATTTATTGATGCTTTGAAGTTGAACCCTTTAACGCCATTAGTTGAGCTCGTATCATTGTGTGACTAGTGACTACTGCCATGGGCAGAGCCAGATTCATTGAAAAAGAGATTAATACAGATTAAGGGGAGCATCTATAGATTAGGAGGGACGAAACTAAGTCATAGAAGATACTGCGTGTAATTGTTTATATCTGTATGACACCCCTTACCCCCACCATACACCACCCCACACCACCCACACTTTGATTTCAACACTTCTTGTATGTTCTTACACTTACTATTGTAAGGTTCTTATGCTTTATGCCTTTCTGTGTTTGCGTGACTAAATTTATCTTCGGATTCCAGGATTCTCGTTCACGACTTGTTAGGTCTTCAGAGTTCAGCTCGCTATTGTAATCCTCATATGAGCTTTCAATTGTTTGTGGAATGCCGAAAGGTTCTTCAGAAGGTAACTTTATCCTTTAGTCAAGAAAATGTATTTGGGACTCAATCTCCACTGACCTCCAAAATCGAGACATGCTCATTACCTCTACTATGGATTATTAAGTCTGTGTTGGCTGTATGGGATCTTCAACATTCATTTACTCAAGATCTTGATTTTAAACCAAGTGATACTCTCTTTTCACTGTTGGATCGGACATCAAACTTGGTGCAGTGTGTATGTAGACATCAATTTGAACTTCTAATTAAGTCGAAGATAATGAGAAAAAGCGTAAATCACGGGTCTGAGAATTCCGAGCTATCAGAAGGAAATCTTGAGCTGATATGTGAAAAGAAACCGGAAGTATTAGAAAGTGTCTCGCAATTATTGGAGGCACTCGAAGAACACCTGTTGCAGTCCCTTACTACTGTCAAGGATTTTGTCACACAAAAAGAATGCTCAATAAGATATCAGAATTTGAATAAGTTATCATCCGTTGTTGCTTGTATTCCAGGAGTATTGTGCGGTCTAGCTTCCGCATTTGGTGAAACTACAGAAAACAGTGATCACACGATGAATTTCTCTAGTTCCAACAATGAACTAATGGCGAGAATTAACTCGTGCATTAGTAAGTTCTTGGAATTTGGAACTTTTATCATGAAAGCAATATTTGTTGATGATAGTGCAACTGTACATACATCAGCTGATGGAAAAGCAGTAGGTGCCACAGAGTTCTGTTCTCATTCCTGTGATGACATTTCTCATAGAGTGGCCTCTGACATGAAAGGTGGCCTTATAAACGTAAAATCTAAGAAGAAATCCTTTCTGTCAATTCCAGAACTTAGAACGTTTCTCGCTGAGACCGAGCATTGGAAACATTATCTTAAAAAGTCAATTCTTTTGCAAATTTTGAGAGGTGAGAAAACGCAGTTAGCTTTTATTCTTCAACAGCTTTTTGTTGCTAGTTCAGCTATTTTACGACTGAACTTGCAGTTTGACCTTAGTTCCATGTCTTGGGATGTTTTCCCAGTTATGGTTGACATATCTCAGTTTCTACTCATGGAATTCTCAAGAAGTGGAATACCTCAGCATCAATTTTTTAGGTTGGGTTGCGTTATTAAATTTCTAGAAGAGCTGGGCAGTTATTTCCCACACTTCGACCCTTTGATGTCCAGAGATCTGTTTGTAAACCTGATAACCTTACAGTTGAGGATCATTGGTAAATGCATATGTTTACAAGGAAAGGAATCAAAATTAGCTTCTCACGAGACGGATTTTCATGCCGATGGGCCAGCTAGTCAAACTCAATCGGGATTGTCTGCAGGAACAAGTCAGTTGGAAGAGCTTAAAAAGCGTTCAAGGATGTCTTTTAAAAGTTATGTCAAGAAATCAACTAAGTTTCACTTGTTATCTGCTATTCAAGTCATCGAGAGAGCTTTAGTTGGGCTACAGGAGGGCTTGAAGACACACTATGAAATAGCTTGTGATGGTTTGGATGGAGGAAAGATCTCCTCTATCGTTGCTGCTGGCATCGATGGCTTGGATATGATTCTCGAATCTGTGTCAGGTAATAATCCTCACCGTCAATAGTAAAAAATGGTACTTGTAGTTTGTTCTTATTTTTAATGCCATGAATATAATAATGTCACATTTCTTCAAATCTCTTACCTGGGATTTGGACTGCTGAACCATGCTTTTTGATGTGCAGGTCCTAGGCGTTTAAATATGGTCAAAAGGAACATAGGGGGCCTAGTGTCTTGTCTTTTCAACATCATCCTACATGTGCGGGGCCCTGATAACTTCTACATCAATTCATTGTTCGGAACAGAAATACCAGATTCTGGATCTGTTGTTCTCATGTGTATTGAAGTGCTCATAAAAGTTTTTCAGAGACCCTCTCGTTTCCCCACAGATTCCTATCATATCCCATCTTCCCTTCATGTGCCTGGTTCACTCTTTCACCACTTTCTAAATATTACTGAAGCTCCAGTTAAAGGGGTTCCTTACCAAATTGGTCTAAATACAAAGTTTTCGATGGAGCTTTACATCGCATGTTGCCGTATGTTATCAACTGCCATTAAGCATCACAGAAAGTATACTTCTTTTCGTCTCAACTCTGTTATTTTGAGTTCCTAAGTCGACTAGGGGGTTTAATCTCTTCCATCATTTATTTGTTGTTTTCAGTGAAACACAGCAAAGCATTGCGCTGCTTGAAAATTCCGTTAGCGTTCTTCTTCATTGCTTGGAGATTGTGCGTGCGGATGGCGTCACTGGGAAAGAATTTCTAGGATGGGAAACAAAAGAGGCAGTAGAATGTGCTAGTGGCTTGCGAAGAGTATATGAAGAGGTGAGTTTAATGTTAGAAGCTCATACCCTATTCACTATTATCGTAATAATCTATCACCGTTAAAACGAAGATGTTATGCTAAAGGAAATCTCTTTACAAGTTGGTGATCGATTAATTGTGTGTAACCGATTCTCCAGTGTTCGAAAAAGCGTTAGGCGGTCCCTTGACGGTCAGGGCTAGCCTAGAGCCCAGGCGGAATAGGCGACCGTCTTCTCGAACGGAGATTTTCTTTGAAACAATAACCGTATTTGTCTGTCAATAGCGTTTTATCCTTCCTGGATTCAATTGCCAATAAACCACCCCCTCTTCCCTTTCTTCAGGTGCGGCAGCAAAAAGATGTCTTTGGGAAGTGTTCGTCTCAGTTTTTGAGCCGCTACATATGGGTTTATAGTGGTCTCGGCCCTGCTAGAAAAGGCATTATAAGGTAACCTCACTTAATTCCACATAATTCGTATGATTTCTTCCGTTCTCTCTCCCCCTCACAGTATTCAAATTCTTGGGCCTACTCTGACAATGTTCTTATTTTTCTCAGGGAAGTAGATGAAGCTTTGCGGCCAGGTGTCTACGCTCTAATAGACTCGTGCTCGCCGGATGATCTCCAATTTCTTCATACTGGGTTCGGCGGTAAGCCACTTGGACTTTATTACTTGCAAAATTTACAAGTATGCATGGTACAGAGTACTTATTTTTGTTTCTCCATTTTTTGCTTCCCTCTCTGTTCTTTCTGTAGAGGGTCCTTGCAGAAGTACTCTCGCAGCTCTGCAATACGATTACAAGATCAACTTCCAGTTCCAGGGGAAAGTTTGATCTTTCGCAATGGTTACAAAAGAACCACAGGTATGGCTTCCAACTGTTTGATTACAAAATTTGTAAAACTCACAGGAACATATAAAGTGGTTCTCACAAAATTTCTTAAATCTTCAAAACGACTTAGTTTTGAAGTTTTCCAAAATTTTGTAACAATTCATTTGGTAAACCTAGCCTCCCTCTATATCTAAAGGCCCTTATGTACCTTCTTTCGGTGCCACATTGTTGCCTTCGGAGATGTGTTATCGTAAACTCAATGTTATGTATCTGATCCTGGAGCTTCTCCCAACATTCCCATAAATGCCACAAGTGAACGTATTGCCCTCTGGGCCAAAATGATGATCTTGAACAGACTCTATTGCATACATATTCAAACCTTTGTTCGAGAAGGCGGTCATTTAGGCTGTCTAGGCATCGCCTAGTTCTCCACTCCATCCGAATACCCGCTTAAGCCGTTCATATGGGTGATTAGGCAGGCGCTTAGGCTGCCTAAGCGTTAGGCGGTCCCTAACCAACATGGTATGTCTAGCGCACACCTTCACTTATATAGCCTGAACTTCAGCTACGGTGTTTGTCAACTGTTACATAGCTGATCGACTACTGTTCATCTATTGACTGGTGTGTTTTTGGCAAAGAAAAAAAAAACTCCAAGTTGGAATTTTGGAGACCGATCACTATCATTATAATTGGGATTGTAGGGTCATGCATTCATCATTATTCTTAACGAATGATCAAATGACAAATATAGATAGATAACTGGTGCTGACTATTCTACAAGAGGGTCTAATCAGACTTTTTACTCTCTCAGCTTTCAACACTTAGGTTTGTCCTCGTGAAATGCCACTTGAACCACTCTACAAAGAAAGAAGGACGTGAAGAAAGAAGCATGGCTTATAGAAGAACAGCATCCTCAATCCTGGAGGCTTTCTCTTTAAGGCCTTTGCCATATCCGGTGTTGCTGCTCCTGGCCGTGATCTTCTTCTTCCTCGGCCTCAAGTCGCGCCTTTCATACGAAGGTACCGTGGAGGCGACAGCACAGGGTATGGGGGGCTTGCTGATGGCCGTGCCTCTCGTGTTGATGTTTGCAGTTAAGTTGCTGTCTGGTTTTGACAGCCGGCCTCGGTGGCGCTACGTGGGTACACGGCAGGTTAGGGTGGTTGATGGTGGTGCGTCGCCGTGGGGGGTGGCGGGGATGATCGTGTTGTTGCTTGTGTTGGCACAGTATCGGTCTGTTTTTCTTGACAGATGGTTTGTATGAGAATGTGCATCGGGAATCTGTCTCCAGGAAAATCCTTATAACACATGTACAATTTGTGTGTGGCACCATCTGTTTTCGAAATTGATCGCACCATTGAAAAGCTTATACATTGTAGATGAAAATTCTCATGCTTTGGTCCGATTTCAACGACTTTATCACCGTTTAATTTAGTTTCACATTTTCTCCTATAGTTAATTAGTCCTAAATAGGGTTTTAGAAATTTTCGGTGACGAAGTCGCTGGAAATCTGATCAAAACATGGGAATTTTCATCTACACAGTATAAACTTTCCAATGGTGCGAATAATTTTGAAAACGGATGGTGTCACACACAAATTATACACGAGTTATACACGCGAAGATTGCCCTTGTCTCCAAGACGTATTGTTCATGAACAAAACACTGTACTATGCTAGGTAACATAAGATAGAACTCAATACCCAATTAAATGGAAAACCAATCATCAGTATCATGAAACAATCAAGCAATCTCTTTACACTCATTTAAACAAAAAAATGTTATAACTTTGAAGATATAGATCACAAGAACAACATTATTCAGTTGAAACTACCGATTCTTTAGGTCTGTTTCGCACGGGTGGAGCATGAACATGACATCATGTTTATGGAAGAAGGTAAGAGGGAGAACATCTGTTTCCTGATATTAGCCGCAAGAAATACTCGTACTGGAATTTATCCTTGTATAAGCCATCGAGTAGGATTCAGAAAATCATGCAGCGACCTTCTTGTAAGTTACAGAGTTCACAATAGTGGCAAACTCATTACCCTGCAGCAAAACAAAGTGACAGAATCAGCAGCTTATGTTTTTTTGGGTAGTACCGGGATTCGAACCCTTAACCTCACACACATACTCACACACTCACTCACTAACACTAGGCCAAGGTGATAGTAAGATTTATGCGGTATACCTTTAGTGAGGCACCTCCCACAAGAAACCCATCGATGTCTTCTTTTTTCGCAAGGTCCCCAGAGTTGCCTCCATTTACCGAGCCTGCAGGTTTGAGAAAATTCGAGAAGTGGAGCGTATTGAGAGATAAACGAACTGATGGACAAAGGAGGCCTATTTCGGTGATAAATCGGAGGTAACCATCGGGCAGCGACACTACTTCAGAAAAGTCGATGAAAGCTGATAAAGTTCCAAAAACTTCAGTCCGAACATAACATACCTCCATATATGATACGCGTTTTAGATGCAACTTCTGCAGATACGTTCTTACTCAACCAATCCCGAAGTGCTACATGTACTTCCTGAGCCTGCTCTGGAGTGGCCACTTTACCCGTTCCAATAGCCCAAACAGGCTCATAGGCTATCACAATGTTATCCCAACTTGGTACAGCATCTGCACAGAATCACGCAAGAGGAATAGAGAACCATGTAACAGTATATCAGACAACAATGTTCAGGTATGAACTAATTATATTATAATGGTGCCGCCAAGGCGAAAGGTGGTTTCAGGTTCTCAGTCATACCCGCATAAGCCTGCAACTGCTGGAAACAAATTTCAAAAGTTTTCCCAGATTCTCTTTCTTCCAGTAACTCCCCAATGCAGGCTATGACGCCAAGACCTTGGCTCAAAGCGTAAGCAGCCTTCTTGCCAATGAACTGCAAAAGATATTTTATAGCCGAGGATTGAAAAGCAGCACATCAGCTAGAATAAATGGTATAATAAAGGGAAAAACTTCAGGCTTTGTTTTTTATACTTGATGATAAATTGAAAATAGCATTCAATGCCTCACTTGATTATCTTCTTTGATGATATGTCTCCTCTCGGAATGCCCTAAAACGACCCAGTTTAAACCAAAATCTTTCAATTGCTCAACACTGCAGAAACACAAGTTAGTCTACATTAATATTCTCCAAAAACAGGGGTCAAGAAAAATGTAGTACTACAACTAATGCATGTTTGGTTCTTATATCTTGGAAAAAGCAGAGGATGTGGATTTTGAAGTTTGAAGTGACGCAATATGTTACTTGTGATTTAGATATGCTTTCGTCGCCATTTATTCCTCACAGCAATTCAAGGCAAAGTTTTCAGTAAACTAAACAGGTTATGCTTGAACAAAAAACAAAACGTGACGATAATACGAAATAAATTAATGGTGTGGATTTGAAGAATCCTCCAAAAGTAACTACTCTGGATTCAAGATTATTGACCAAGCATTAAACTTGCCGAATAACCAAACTGAGAGCGATGAAGAACTTAGAATGGGGGATGTAACTAGAAAATAAATGCAAGACTTGTTATGAACCAAGTAAATGATCCAATGAAAAATAGTAAGTGTATGATCTTGTTCATAGAGCATAGAAGGTCACTGTTGAGGCAGAATTGAAACTGCATGCAGGACAGCACACCTGATCTCTCCAGTGAAAGCCCCGCCCTTCCCAATCCAACAATTCTGAGCCGCGATTTCGATCCTATCAGTTAGAGAGTTCTTTACTTGATCAATGTAGACAAAAGGAGGTGCTACAACAACATCTACAGCATTTAAAAGCTCAATATTAGAGACATTACATATGATTGGCTAAACCTCAAAACAGAGGTGCTTAGGTTAAAGAAACAAAATGCTATCTTGCATAATAGAACTCACCCACATCGGGTTCCAATGCTGCACTGTTTAATTCAGAGACAAGCTTGCTGATGGAGTCTTTGGTTCCATTCTAATTATGTTCAGAGTATGCCAAGAAAGAAATTGCAAACAAGAAAACCATAACTACAAGTGCCGTCAATAAGCTGATCCATTCGACAGCAGTATACAAGACGGATTCAACAGTTGCAATAAATGAATTAAGTATCACTTACACATTTCCAATTTCCACCAACAAAGAACTGCAGCAGAAGAGAACACAGCATCAGAGCTCGGAAAATCACAACAGTATATAGAGCTTTTGTTCACAGCTTAATTTTCCTCACGAAATCCGCCCCATTCCCATCAAAACAAACTAACGCCACAATTAGTTCAAATTTTCAATTTCCCAGGACTCATTACCTTGAATTATTTGATTGCGCTAGACAGAGGTGCGATTTTGATGCCCCACATTCATCTACTAAATCGAGAAATCAAAATGCTAGTACCTTTCCGGATCCTGCCATTGTAGCAACACCTCGACATCCTTTCCTCGCAGAAGCAAGTCGGAGATGCGAGTCCATATTTTGAAAAAGCATCTGCGTTGAGCTGGAATTGGGGCCGTCGAGCTTAACAAACGATTTACGGAGACCGGAAAACTGATTCAACTGGCCTGAAATGGCGCCACCCCCGGCTGAGGTGGAGACAACCGTCATTCTATGATTCTTCTGCAGTGAGCTGCGTGAAGTTCTTGTTATCTACCTAATCTAGAATCCGGGGATCAGAACCGCTTCTGCTATATGTGGCGTCGTACTTGGGAAGATTGGCCTACTCGCCAACCCCAGGATCACACTCGCGCGGCGAAGAGCGTGGATTACAAGCGCAACGAATTAAGTATTTTTCGTTCTCTTAAATCAAAGCACAAATAAATAGCCCTTCTCCCTGTCCCAATTCTGTAAATTGAAACCCTTCTCCCGCTTTCCTACTCCCATCGGACGGTAAATTGAAACCGTAATTAATGGCCGGAATGGGTGACGGTTACGTCGGCACGGCACAGGATGCCGTGCGAATCCGGCGGTTGGAGAAGCAAAGAGAAGCCGAGCGCCGCAAAATTCAGGAGCTCAAGAACAAAACTGCCTCTTCCCAAGGTCAAGCCGGTCTCCTCCAGTTCGGCTCCAGCACTTCCGAGGTATTCTGAGATTTCGATTCGTTTCCGTTTCTTGGAATACCAAATATTTCACGTCATATTAGGTCCCATCTTACCGGCTGAAGTCATCTTGTTCGAGATAAAACACCATTTACTTGTCTATATTGATAACCCACGAAAAATAGCTCAACGATTCAGTTCCAGTAAAGAATGAAGCAAGCTCGACCAGCTCAAATTTTAGTGAACTAGTTGGCTGAATTTTCAGTTAATGAATTAACAAGCATGTGCTAGTTTCTTTACTCATTGGCATATAATTGGTGTTACTTATTGCCAGATTCTAGAGACTGCTTTCAAGAAGGAAACTGTTGGTCTAGTGACTAGAGAACAATATGTTGAGAAGGTATGCTCACTTTATTTGCTTTTGGTGATTTGCTTAACCTTATTCCTTTTCGGAAAGAGTGGTAAAATAGAGGGTTTCTCTGCAGAGAGTGAATATTAAGACCAAAATCGAAGAGGAAGAGAAGGAGAAGCTACTTAAGTTGCAACAGGAGTAAGTTGATGTAGTTTTTAACTGAAACTCCACTGCTAATCTTTTGCATCTGTTGATGCTAGCCAGTAGCCTCATATCTTTAATTTTTTTAGGGAAGAGGAGCTTCAGTTGCAGAAGTTGAAGAAGCGAAAAATAAAGGCAGACCCTAGACTCTCCTTCTGCGATGAGTTTGAGAATGACAATGAAGAGGAGGAAGTGGAAAATAGTAGGCAGCTATTTCAATTTTATTTCTCTGATTTTTAACCTTTGATTTTCTAGGTCTCATCAAGTCTTTCGATTTCTTCATTTATACAATATGTTGTGAAAAAACTAATCAATGGGATTGATTTGTTGATTTATATGTCTGATACGCGTCCTACCCCAAAAAATATGTAAAGATACATTATAATTTTATTGTTTTATCTCCAGGAAAAGAAGAGGCCGATGGTGGCCGAGGATTTGGAAAATATGGAAAAGATCCAACAGTCGAGACCAGCTTTTTACCTGATAGGTGTGAGATATTATCTTTTCTTAAGTCATAATTGTGTTTGCAGCTTTCCAACTTGTTCTCTTTGTTATGCTTGGACGTCTTGCTTTCATTTACTTGGTCATGCTTTTCAACACTTTACTTATCCTTGGCCTTTGGAGTTTGAAGCATACTCTTACAGTGAGCGAGAGGCGGAAGAACAAGCTGAACGTGAAAGGCTACGGAAGCAGTGGTTCCGTGAACAGCAGCAAATCAAGAGTATGGTCATTTATTTTTATGCTCTGGTGAGTATTAATTTGTTAAACGTTCTTGTATACTTATTCATGTTTGTCTTGTATTTTGTAGATGAGCCTCTGGAGATCACATACAGCTATTGGGATGGGACAGGCCATCGGCGAGTGATTCAGGTTAATACATACTTCGTCTTCTAAAGCAGTATACTGCAAACTTAACCAGTTTCATGGGCTTGGTTTATTGATATCCATGATTTGTGTTCAGGTTCGAAAAGGTGATTCAATTGGGGAGTTCCTTCGTTCTGTTCAGCAGCAGCTTGCTCCAGAATTCCGAGAGGTTCGGACTACATCAGTGGAGAACTTGCTATATGTGAAAGAAGATCTCATTATTCCACATGTAAGACTTACATGCATTCAACTTCTTTCACCACTTATTTACCAAAAAAAAAACTTCTTTCACCACGTGCTCACTTAAGATTGTCATTGTACATCAACTTTGATTTTCATCTCTTTACTATGAACAATCTACAATTTTAGACAAGATACTAAGAACAATTGACTAAGAAAAGTTGTTGAAGTAGATGCACAATCTTTACTTATCAAAGCTATATTTGTTTTCGTGCTGCAGCAACACAGTTTCTATGAGCTTATTGTGAACAAGGCTAGAGGGAAAAGTGGTCCGGTATGTGCTCTTTCAAAATGTTCAGCTCAATCACTCATTTTGAAAGATTGAGGAAATAATGAAATTTATTCGATGTAAAATAGAATCTTTCGGTTTAAAGTTCATCCAATAGTTATTGCATGATCTTTTCTGGTATGCTTTGCCATGTCTAATAGGTTGTTTTGTGCTGTAAATCACAATTCTATGTTCAAGTTAGGGGATGATTCAATGCGTTCGTGTCACTTTACTCATTGGAATCTGCTGATTCAGTATTAACATGAGTATGCGATATTATTATTATTATTATTATAAATGGACATACTTTTACCTTTTCCTGTCTGTCGCAGCTTTTCCACTTTGATGTACATGAGGATGTTCGAACCATTGCTGATGCAACAATCGAGAAAGATGAGGTTAGCATTGTTGCTGCCAAAATTGGTTCTACTTGTAGATTTTATACATCTTGCTTAGATACATCATGGCATTTTTTATTTTGTTTTAACTTTTTGTACAGATCCTGTTGTGTATTCCCATTCAGGCTATACATTAGTCTTCAGATTTTGAGTGGTTCTGAATCAACACATTCGCTTTTTAGTAGAAGAATAATCCAGTGTCTGATTTCATCCTGCTGCTTGCTTCATCTTGAATCAACACTGATACTTTTTGTTCATCACATGCCATATTGCTGCATATTTTGGCTGCATTCATCTATTGTCTGATATCTCCCGGCAAAGTCCGGTAGATATTACGTTTGTGTACTGAATCCAAATGCTTGCAACAGTCGCATGCAGGTAAAGTTGTAGAGCGACATTGGTATGAGAAGAACAAGCATATATTTCCAGCTTCCAGATGGGAGGTACACGATATTTCTCTTGAAATTTCATAGTCTTTATCCTGTCGATGGAGAATGCGGTGCGCCCTTCACATCTTGGTTTCCTGTGTTGTGCAGATATATGATCCTACAAGAAAATGGGAGCGTTATACAATTCATGGGGATTGATTCAAATGGGAGGTGTTCTCTTAATTACCACAATAGCTTATCCTCATCTTTCACAAAAGATGGGGAGCCGTGTTTACCTTATTATGTTCATTATTCGATCATTAACATTGCGTACCCTCCAGGCATTGCATTGCATTGCGTGAACCTTGAAGTCCTTCTGGTTTAATGTATGAACTGTACAATTTCATGTCGTAGAATCGATTTAGACGAGAAATGATCTCTATTCTCTTCAGTCGGATTTCAATGGAACTAGTCTTGCTTCCCTATCTTATGGTTCTCATACTCGTCAAGCGTGGTTATGGCATCGACGGTTATGACATCTCTCATTATTATCTTAAGCATTTATTTCCACATAATGATTTTTCCCATCTGAACATTTTGCAAGTGATAAAAGGTAGGATGAATGAGAACGGTACAATTTAGTTTTTTAGTGACAATGAGTCACATGACTGATGAATAAGAGTTTATTTGACAAATTAGGAACAAGTATACATTTGTTAAGTTTAAGAGACGAGGTGATATGAATGCTTCCAGCTTATACTACAGGTAAGATTTTTCCATTAGTTGTCTGAATCCTTGTTTTTAAATTTTAACTGTGTAGCTGTGGAAACAAATGATTAGGATCGAAAGACATAGTATTCATAACTCCACAATCAAGGAGTTAATGAGAATCACGATCATAATATGCTTGAATTTTTTCTAAATTTTTCTCAAACTGATGCGATGATCCAACACATAGAAACAATTACAAATTTATCAACATCTCTAATAATATCATCATCTCCAAATATATCTGAATAATAATATTTAGGTTTAGAAACTTTGAAGAAACCGGCACCATCATCCATTAATTCACCATCAATGTCTTGTTCATAATCTGACACCAATGGTCTCAAGCCATTTTTTTTTTATCTTTTTTTTTAGATAACCAATTTCATTTACTTGTGCACAACCCCCAAAGTTCATGAAAAAATTCAAATTTTTGTTTCATGGTTACAAGTTGGGAGCCATCAACGACGGTGTTTCGGGTGGTAGCTGCAGTGCCGGCATCGTTCTCAGCCATTGAAACCACGACATCGGCACAAAATTTAAAAAATAGGATTTTTTACTGAAAAAAACTTAATTCTTCTATTCATCAAATAAGAATTTATATATACACAAGGGTTGGGATGACCAATCTCACTACAACTTAAATATAGGCCACTATAATTAGGTGCTCACAAATAAAGGATTGATCCTCTAATAATTAAATTATTTTTGACTTTTCTCACACAAAACTACTTTAATTCTTAAAATGAGATTCGAATCAACCGAACATGGTGTGAACCTACATTAGCATTTTCTCATTCGTGTCAAAAATTAATTCCCAAATACATCCAGAATATGTGCATGTCTCTGTCTTCCATGAGATGGAATGATCTGGCTCCGAGGGTGCGACGCAATGGTTCAGAAATGCGAATATTCTATATTTGCAATAATTTAGTTGCTGCACCGATATTATTCAAGTTTTCATCATTAACACTGCACGTGTTGTTGTACAGACAACATATCATCGCAATCCACCAGCTGTATGTGCGAATCATCTCTACTTTTCTATGAACAACAACATATCCATATCTACTTTATAACCGCTACAATTGGGAAAAAGAATGTCTGCCAATATAAGGGCTATGACTCACCGGACAAAACACTGTACTACTATCTTGTTGCTCTCATCAGTAATCTAAACATTTTCTAAATGTCTCCCAATGAACTCTACCTTCATTTTCGATTATATCATCATTACCAATATCCATACAGTAGTGTGCGTGCATATATGCACTGATTTGAGGGAAAATCATTATAGACCGCTAATTAATCCTGTAACTGACGCCCATTAATTGGGAGTTCCTATACTATCAATATATCCTTCAATGTGATGGTACACTCCCCGAATAACATTCAAAATGTGTGTGAAGTGCTTGAATGTGCATATCAGGATGTTTGGCGAGAAGTGTAATATCAAAATCAATTTTGCTCTCTAAAATACGAGTACTTCTATATTTTGACAAATCTCCAATAACATCCTAAGACTCAGACAGATAAAGACCGAGATGTTGACTCTTACCGTAACTTATATCGATATCTAAGATAAAATTATAATAATAAGAACAATGAATAGATTAAATCTAAAAAATATTTAACCATTCCAAGCTAACAAATATTTAAAAATATTATTATTACTAATAATAATAATCATTGATAAATTAAATCTAACAAATATTTAATCATTCAATGATAAAAAAATATTTTAAAATATTACTATTACTAATAATAATAACAGCAATATTTAACCATTTACACAAGCAATTAATTGAAAAACTCTGTTTGAGAAGGTGGTCGTCCAGCCCGCCTTGACACCACCTAAGCGCTTGGCGGTCACCCTCCGTCCTGCCTGAATGTCGCCTAAGTACCCGCTTAGGAGCGACTAAGCAGGCGCCTAATACCGCTTAGACACTAAGTGAACTCTGACCGCCTACGAACTGCTCAACGCTTTCTCGAACACGGTTGAAAAATAACCTTTAAGACTGGTGGTGCTAATATCCTTTTTTGGAAGACTAGGGTTTCCACTGTTTTTTTTTTTTTTTGCAAAATCCAAGTTTTTATGTGTGTAAACGCAGCTGAACATTTTCGAAAAGCAAAAATAAAAAAAATTTGCTCTCAAAGTAGATTCGGGTTTTTGGCCCATGATCTGGTTATATTGAGGCCAGAGCCCCAGACGTCGATGTCTTCGATAGTTCGATCCATCCACGGCATAAAAAGGTTTTCTTGTTTCTTCTTCATTTCCCCGTCACATACTGCACCTTGGTCAGAGTTTGTAGGTATTTCCGATACTGCTGAACAATGTTAACTAGGGCACTCTTTGTCTTGGCCTTACTCCTTTTCTCGTCTAATTTTCTGCAAGGTGAGTATCGGTGATTCAGATCCACTTGATTTCGGTACATTTGATCTAAATGTTTTTTGAAATTGCATTGGGTATTGGTTGTGTTCCGCAAATTGAGAAATTAAGTCTGCATGCTCATCATGGGCATGGGCATGGGCATGGGCATGCGTGGGCCTGTTTGATTTATGTATGAATAGTTTGAAAGTCTAGTGTGTGTTTTTATCAGGAGATTGTGTGTGGAAGTGGAGTGATCCAACTTCCTTCGCGTTCACTTGCTGTCTAGTTTTGTTTTACAGACTTAGACTGTTATAATTTTATATTGAATTCCTGTATTAGTCTGCATGCTTCCTTCGCGTTCATTTGCTGTCTAGTTTTGTTTTACAGACTTAGACTGTTATAATTTTATATTGAATTCCTGTATTAGTTACTGTGCGAGCAACGCTGCACATCCATTTAATTTTGTCAATGATCCGATTTTGATTTTCAACTACATGTCGTACTTTTAATCACCCCTGGAATTAGACTTTGGAGTGTGATGTGTACTCCAGAAGATAGTTTTCCTATAACTGGATTTCGTAAAAGAAGCAGATTTGCAATACAGAGTCAAATGGGATTCACTAATTGGGCAGTAGCTTATTGAAGCCATGGGGTTAATATAAGCCTTTTGTTACCTATAGCTACTGTTGTTGCATGTATTTATTCATAAGCCTCGAGGTTCTTGTATCACCTTCACTCTAGAATTTTGTTCAGACAACGATGATTTATGTTCTTGATTAGCTAGCGTAATTGCTGAATTTTGTTATTATTGTTCATTCTTCGTTTTCTGTTTGTTGGTTTCACAGTTGCAAGATGTCAGTCAGACTCAGATGCAGAAGCTGTTGGATCTGCTGAGGAAGTAGGGGATGTTGGGATTGTTGGTGACGATGCTCAAGATTTTGATGGTGGGAGTTTTAGTTCAGCCCCTGAAGTGGAGACAATTTGTGTTTTCCCTAAAAATCCCTCAAAGAGTTAGTGATTGCTGGATCTCAATTCATCATTGTTATTGACTTGCATCTCTGTTCAACATGCTTTTCTGCCCTCCTTATTTATGACTATTATCCTTGCTCGTGTCTCCTTGTTACATATGGTGATGTGGATTTGTTTGTGTTGCTTGATTATTATTTTTTCTATGCCTTCGACTCGTACTATTATCCTAAATTTACTCATTTGATTTTGCAGTTGTTACGGCTGGAGAAGATAGTGAACTTCTTGTTGGAATAAAAAATGGGGGTAATGAGATGACTCATATTCCTACTATGTCTCTTGATTAATGCAGTATTATTGAGTTTCATTTATTTCTTACTCTTTGACCTCATTCTATCAGCAGATTAATGTCTTATTATTGATTTTTGTTTATTTCTTATTACTCTTTGAAGTCATTCTATCTGCGATTTTATTACTGTTTCTTGTACATGTGATCGATAAAAAAATGTGTGAACTGACTTTGGATTTATCTTCTGAATATAACATAGGCGAATCAAAAATAAATGTCATTGCTATTCAGGCTAGTGTTCATCTTCCTTTTGATCACCGCTACTTGGTTCAGAACCTTACCTCTCAGGTATCCTTTGTTTGCTTTTCTCTACCTTGTACTATTTGAGCTATACCCTGCTTGCCTTAGCGTTTATATCATTTTCTTGTATATGTAGTCCATGTGTATGATATGTGCGGACACTTTGAGAATGGTAGATAATGTCGTCTGATCATAACTTTTGAGTCAACTTACTTTCTCCTGCCTGTACTTAGTGTTCTTTTAGTTGATCTGCTGTTGTTTCTGTGATAACTTTTCACCAGTCCTCAGCTTAAAGTCACGTGTGCCTTTTATAATGTCTAACTTTTTTATATATGTGTTTGATTTTTTTTCTAGGTTTTTAACAACTCATCAGTTCCCCCCTCTGCACAAGCAACTTTCCCTTATACGTTTGGGGTCAGCAAGTTCTTACAGGTAGATCTGCATAATGCTGGAAGGGTCTTTGTAGTTCCTGCAATCTTTTGTACCGACTCGATTCTTTTCCATGTCTTCTGAACTTTGCCCCCATCTTACAGCCTGGTGCATTTGATCTTGTGGGGACCATTGTTTATGAGATCGACCAGCACCCATACCAAAGTAACTTCTACAATGGGACAATTGAAGTTATAGAGCCTGGAGGTCTGTTCAGTGTTGAGTCTGTGTTCTTGTTTTGCCTTGGAATAGCCCTTCTTGGTCTTCTTGGGTTTTGGATACGTGGCCAACTTCTACATATATCCAAGGTAGTAATTGTTTTCATGCATCTATACGATTTTCGAATTTCAACCTCCACCCTTCAAGCCTCAGATTTTGCGCGTGTCCATGTGCATATTTATGTTTCCTCGATTTTACATGTTGGCCGTGTTCCGATATGTTTGGTTTGAAAGTGAAGAGGGTTGGATGCTGGGCCTGATTCTGAATTTTAAACCCTGTATCTTTTGTCCAGAAAACTAAGAAGTCGGCAAAGGTGGAGGTTGGAACTGCGACAACTGATGCCTCAATGGATGAGTGGTTGCAGGTTTGTAACACATTATTTTCATTTGAAATATTGTCTCGCATCAGTGTCTCTGTTATAGATCTACAATCAGGATTTACATGTGTAATCCATACCCATATATCTAGGGAACTGCATATACTCAATCCGCCTCCATCAAATCCAAGAAGAAAAAGTAAATGTCCTCGCTCAAACAATCGAACCGTGGAGCGGGGGCATATGATGGATGTGGCTAGTACTTGTGCATTTTGGTATTGGGGAGACTGCAGGGGTGAAGTTCAAAAGGCGAAGTCGCCTGCTGAAGGTCTCTACCTAGCTGTTGTAAACACCAGAACGAAACTTTATGCTTTCTTTTTCGAGACAAATCCGAAATTTGAGCCATTTTATATGCCTGACTGTGTTAAAACTCCAAGGAGAGAACATTTTTGTAAAACAGGAGTTTTGGTGGGATGTGGCCTTCTGTTTTGCTGTTCAAGTTAGTAGCACTTGTTCTTTCTTGCTGAGTTCAACTCAAAAAATGGATGCTGATAAACATGAAAATACATGACATGTGCATGGAGGATGTTCAGCTTCACTATTCTTAAATTGCTGAAAAGTTGGATGGTATTATTAGGACTTATTTGTAAGTTCTGCCGAAAATTTATTTGTCGCTTTTCAGAGGATTTTAAAAACAAAAGATCCTTTTATAAAGAAGTTATAAAATGTTTGTAGTGGGGAGCTTAACTTTGGCAAAAGCTAAAAAAATAGTGAAACAAAATAAATTATTATCGATTTGTATATAGATAAAATTATCTTAAAAATAAATTTTTAAATAATTACAAAATTATTACCACATCAAGCCTTACAGAAGCTATTCCAAAAGAACTTTTGGACTTTTGGATTTTTTTACCACCAAAAGCTAAAATCGCTAATAATGTAAAAATGGTTTCTGCAATTGAAAAAACAAAAATTGATTTTCAATGTAACTTGCAAATAGAGGCTAATTCTTGTTGAACTTTTTCATTTCTGGTTTACGTCCTCGTTTATAGTGCGAAGAAGATCACATTGGGATTGGGTTGTATGCGTTCATATCTTGCTGCAAATTCGAAATGTAATACAATTTCTTGCTGAAGATTGAGACAATTTTGAGCTATTGTAGACGAAATTGAAATCCTTAATGAAGAGATTATATATACCAGATAAAAAGTTCTTCGTTACAACAAAATTTAATGTAAATGAAAGAAAGAAACGGTACCATTGATGAGGCTCAGCTCAACTGCCACAGCCTCACCAAAATGGCAAAATCATTGTAGAAGATGTCTTGAATTGCCGCATTTACAAATCAGACTGCACTTTCATAATCAATGAGGGTTGACCTAGGGGTGGGTATTCGGAATCCAAAATTCGAAATTTGGTCAGAATTCGAAATATTTTTCGAAATTATTTTGGAAGCCGAATCGCAATTCCGATTCATTTCGTATTACAATTTGAAATTTCGAAATTCGGAATGCCCAATATTTTGAAATTCGGAATCCAAATGCCCACCCCTAGATTGACCTAATGATTTTAGGAATGACAATTGCACTCAAAAGTCATGCGTTCAAATTTCCTACATGAGCTCTTAATATATATCTTGCCAAATGTTAATTACCGCATTTGCAGCCTATTACGGTAGGATATTGAATTTACCCACCACGGTTCACTATATTATCAAAAAAAGACTGCACTTTCAGTAACATACCAATATAACACCAAAACTCATATACGACACCCCCATTTGAGGCACCCCGGGATATTATCATGATGTAACGGGCATGTTATCATGACGTGACGGGCATATTAATATTCGGAAATGAAGTCGCCGTAATATTAAGTTGTTATGGATTAATAAATATTTTTTATATTTATATTTTTATGTTTTAGGATTTTATAGAGATTACTTATTATTTGTGTACAATAATAATAAAGATGTGATGTAGGTGAGATGGTAGAGGCTTCGGATTCGCACAAGAGAGAGAAATGGGAGGAGTGCAGAGCAGGGTTCTAACCTGGCGAGCAACAAAAATTTCAATTTTTGTTGAAAACACCCCGCCACATCGGCAGGGAGTGTCCCAAATGGGGGTGCCGTATATCGGGGTTCATATAAGGGCCCGTTTACTGCATGAGATTTGGGTTGATTAGGGTAGTTATGGGCCTCCATAACTACTTCTGAAACTGTTTACTGCAAATTTGATTTAGGGCGTTATTTTTTATCAAACCACCCCAATCCCCGTTTTTTTCCATCGCCAACTCTATTCCCCGATTTTGGTGTGATTACGGGAGTTACAAATTTGCTTGGCGTGGAAATGACCCAAAAACTCTCATCCACTGCAATATATCGAACGTGAAAATTCTCTCCCTCCAACAAAACAACTCCTCGTTTATATCTCCCGCTCGACGAAGAATCCTAGTTTTCGGGTACTCATTTCCGACGCAATTCAGCCCTTGTTATCAACATTTCACCAGTTGGTTTAAGGTAAATCACACTCGTTTGGTAGATTTGAGTTACTTCTACTTGAGATTTTGAACGAAAACATGAATCCTAGTTCGGGTACTCAAGAGACTTGGGTGACATTGGTGAGACCGAAGGCTCAAAATCTGTAGATGAGGAATCAGAGATGCGAGGTAGCGAGGACGGTGTGGAAGCCTAGGGCAAGGTGGAATAAAGGAAAATGTCAAATGCCCGCAGAGAATAAAAAAACACGATGCTACTCCGAGATCAGGGCTTTTGTCCATACACTCCCATACTCCTGTTGATTCACCTTTGGATATTGCAAGGCGTTTAATGGAAGAACTGAGGCCATACACTCCGTTTAACGTATGGACTCGGACTGCTATCGTATCACACCTCCTTGACAACATTTTTGCCCGTCAAATGTGGATGATTCTCGAGGATGATGTCCGTGAAGAGTGGCTAAACTATCTGGTCGGCCAAATCACGCGGATGAGCAATGTTAAATAGATCCTCAACTTTGATACACTTCATAAATCTCTTATGTCGCACCCATCACAAGCACACACACAACCGCATTCATTTTTTTTGGATAAACATAGTATCCAAAAAAAATGAATATGATTGTGATTGCTAACATATAAAGAATTTATGAAAGTGTGTCAAAATTGAGGATATAAATAATATTATGGGAGTGGCAATGGGGGATACCACCCCAATGATACTTCGATAATGATAATAACACAAAATTGTGTTGTCCTCCACAGTCTCCTCAATTTTTCTCTAAGTTTATAGAGATGGATTTACAAATAAAAAACTAAATATTTTTAGTACAATTTTTATCATAACTAGTTGGATTTCTATTGAAGCCTTTTTTATGACAGGCGGTGAGGAGAGAACAAAAGGAGATTTTAAATTTTCAGTCTTCTTTTTCGTAAGTCTTAAATTTCCAGTCAGGAGTAACTCGGAAAAAGTAACATTCAAATCACTGAATATGACCCAAAAGTTAACACTATCTAACTTTGATTTTTTTTTCCTAAAATTATTCTAAAAGTTAACAATATCTAACTTTTGATATTCCATCATCCATGTGATGGAATGGTAGGAACCCCGCAATGAGATTTTCGGTCTGAGATGTATAAGTTTTCTGTTTATTGTCTTAGTTCCGATAGTAAACAATGACAATAAGCCTAAACTATGTTGTCCATGACAATTTATATACGGCAGAAGATCATGACTATGTAATGCAGATTCATCTTTGGATATTGGGATACCAATGCATACATACAATAAATGTATATACACAGATACGTGCATATATGTTGCACACAAAGATGAAGAGTCCCTCAATTCCAATAAAAACAACATTTTCACACTCCTCCATAAGTTGATTTATTCATGTCTATCCTTGCAACTCATGTTAATCTTCTCTATATCTTTCAATTTTTGCAATGGCGAACGCCCTGTCCAATAAGTGGAACTTTTTTTTTGGATAGGCAAAGGTGTCGAACCTGTACGTGTACATTGGAAGGTACCCAGCTCAGCACTTAGAGTTACTTAGGTTTGATGTAATAAGTGAAACTTTATTACAGATGCAATGCCTTCTCCAGCGAATCCTTTCCACTTCTGGAAAAAACTTCACCTCCACTATTGATGTTATGAGCCTCTAAAAGTCATAGTTTCTATGCATGTAGCCCGCAGATGTCGACTCTCTGTATGTGCATTATTTGTGATATTATGACTGTAATATGCAGATAAACAAATCAGCAAAAAAAATGCATTTATTTGATTCACATGGGAGTTGTATATGCACCCCCAATGCCTTAAAACACTGGTGGGCTGTAGCTTACTAGCTGTACTATTTGCTTATTTCACAGAGAGAGGTGCCCGGTAACAATAATACACAAAGTGAAGATTATCTTGTGAAGAAAACTAAGAAGTTGGTTGAAAGAATGGCATGGAAACAAGTGATGCAGTTGAAGTCCCAATTAATGAAGAAAAAGACTTCTGAGAAGATGCCCACATTGTGCTGCCAAGTTGGGATTGGGCAGTAGTTTCATGCACAAATGGGTTGGGTTTAAAGTGGAATGTGAAAAATAGTACAATTGGGTTTGATTTAAGAGTATGAATTTTGTTGATTTGACCACACATATGAAATGTGTTTACGGGGGTTGTATTAACGAAGGTGCAACTCAGTCGATAATAATATCTCTTTCCATCGATTAGGATAGATTGTGTAATATGTTAGTATTAACGAGGAGGAGCAGCTCAGTTGGTAAGATGTTATCCGAAAATTGAGGAATCATAATTGATCCTCTAATAAGGGGAAAAAAGTTGAAAAGGGGAATGCACTAAATATTTGCAAACATTGATAAAAATGAAAGCCAAAAAGGATCATGTTTCCGTGTCTGTTAAAATTTAGACCATTAGAACAGTAAGGTTTTTTTAGGTAGGTAAATGGGAAAAATACTGTCGCTCCTCCCCAATATCTGAGAGATTTACACTCCCGACTAATCTAGGAGCTCATATGGATTAGGCTTTACCAAACACTTTTGCTAGGTCTTGAACTCGAAATCTCTTAGTGAAGAGTTCATTTAATTGCCACCAGATCAAACTGACTTGGTTAATCAGAAGAGTAAGGTTGATGACAATTAGGTGAACTCTTGATTAAGAGATCTCATGTTCAAGCCCCAACAAAAGTGCTTGGTCAAGCCTAATCCATAGGAGGCTGGGTGCAGGCCCCCTAAATTTGTCGTTAGTGTAAAAAACTCTAGAGAAGAGCGGGAATATTTTTTCCCGGTTGATTTCTATTATAAGACTAAACCACTGAAACATCGGCCCAACTTTTTGATCAGTTTTATTCAGTAATTTTTGGTTGTCACGATCATTGTAAAGTAACCTCATGTGCCTACATTTAATTTTATTGGTGGTGTGATTATGCCAAGCAGTTCCGAAACCACTTATTTATACCAAATATTTCTGTGTAGATTCATCTCAGCAGTATCATTACAACCACAGTTCATGGGCTCATTTGGCCATCAACTCATGCATACTCCATTTTTATTTCTAGCTATCAGAATCTAGAGAGAAAACAAAACAAAACAAAGCTGAGGTCTTCTGATCAGAAGAGTTCCCAATGAGGGTTCACTCCCTTTATCAGTATATGTTCCTTCTGTCTTTATTCCTTGCAGGAGCAAACTTCTGTCATGCTGGAGACAAGAAGCTGTTTGAGGTTGTCGGGACTGGAGACTGCGCGGATTGTAAGGAGAACAACATCAAGTACACACATGCAGTTGCAGGTAAAGACAGTTTCTTTTTTTGTCCTGATCTCTGGATTACAAGATCATTTACTAACATGCCAAGAGAAAAGAGTGCTGGGCGGAAACCAGGCGGGGAACGGCCGCCCAATGTCTAAGTGCTGAAGTCAACTTTTCAGCGCGGCGGCACATAGGCGACCGTATTTTCGAACAGACCTTTTAATCTACACATAATCTTCTGGTTTCTGTATACATTCAAGTAATTTTGTTTAATGCAGGCCTTTTGGTTAGCATTGACTGCAAGCTTCCTAATGGTGACATGATGAGAGTTGCCGCTGGTCAGGTGGACAGACACGGTGACTTCAAGCTCCAACTCCCACAAGAAGTGGTGCACAAAAGTGGCAAGAAGCTCAAGGAAGAATGCTACGCGCAGCTCCACAGCGCGGCGGCCGTGCCGTGTCCGGCCCATGATGGCATTGAAGCCAACAAGATTGAGTTCAAATCCAAATACGCTGCAAAACACACCTTCGGACCATCCAAGAAGCTCAGATTCACGACCGCACTGTGCACCTCGGAGTTCCTGTGGTCTCTTTTCAAATACCCTCCACTCCCTAAACTCCCACCATGGAAAAAACACTTGCCAAAATTCCCATTCCCACCATTGAAAAACTGGGGGCACACTCACCCTCTACCACCATTGTACAAGCCGCCATTCGTCAAGCCGCCGTTCGTCAAGCCGCCGTCAGTCAAGCCGCCGCTTCCTCCAAGTCCCAAGCCCAAGCCCCCGTTTGTGAAGCCCCCATTCTACAAACCCCCGTTTGTGAAACCCCCAATTTTCCCCCTTCCCCCATTTCCCAAGTGGAAGAAGCCGCCATACCCTCCTCTTCCTACACTTCCTCCCAAGCCTTGGACACACCCTAAGTTTGGTCATTGGCCACCTCTGCCTCCATACATTCCTCATGCATGATACAGTTTTTTTACAAACAAGGAAAACAAAAATTCGTGGGGCATTTGTTGTTTCTTTATTATGTGATTCAAGGGATTGAAGCAAATTTGTATTAACCGTTGAAGTTATCAGGTGTTTTGAATGAATAAAAAAAGATGTTGGTTTGAAGTTAGGGAGGAAGGAATGTGAGTGATGATCATAGTAGGTCAATGAAAGTTGGATCAGATTTGTTTTTGTTTTGTTTTTGTTTTGTATTGTTGGCTTGGAGATGTTCAAATATGTGGATTCACTAGCAGATGTTTGTACGTTGTCAATGTTAAAGCCCTGCAATTCTTTTTTTTTTTTTTCACTTCAAAAGAATACACAAGTCTTGTATCAAAATATGTGAAATTGGTACGAAAAAATACCAGAAAATAATGTTATCCCCTATGGTCAAAGAGTTTGACAGCCTCAGCTGCTAAAGGCACCATTTATGCTGCCATGAGCAGCTGCTCTAGGGGTACCATTTGGCTCGGTCTGAGCCGCCGCACAAACCCTAGTAATTCATCTTTAGAGAGGTACAAGATTCGATACTTTTACCTATTCAAAAAATAATAATTCTCTAGGATCACATCCTGTAATTTATGCTTTAACCGGTCCAAACAAAACAGCTTCGTGTATCGAAGCTTTTATGTATCTAAATTGTACCCAAAATATTTAGATCACACCTATATTTCTGATTTCATTTACAAACAGTTCCTCATAGCAAAAAGAAACTAAGTGATTTTGTAAGATCCAACCATACTAGTGGAACATTAATTGATTCATTGCATGTGAATTGTGAATACCCACCTCCTCCTTCACAAACGAGGCTCACTTGATTCCAACTACACTATGTTATACAAAACAGGGTATATATATCTCGGCTATGTGCTTTAGTGGGTTTCCTCCTCATTTATTGTGCTTCTCGGAATCTCACCTAACTAAACGTCCACGAGTTAAGAAAGAAGATACATTTTCTGACAACAAATGTACTTAGATGCACTCATTGATTTCAGTGCTCAGTAAAGAAAAGGCAATATTCCTCATCAGCAAATGCGGTGCAATTGCTCTGTTTATATTTCCATACTGAAAAATTTCAACAGGATCCTTTAACAATCAATACAAAACAACAAAAGGAAACAATACATGATAAAAAAAAACATAGTATATATAGACGACTAGTTCACACCATCCTATTTACCAGAATCTCATTCAGCACTGCTGCTTGTTTTCTTCAATCTCAATGATATAGTGACATTTTCCAAATTAGTTTTCTATGGGTTTTCGACTAATTAGGCTCTTGTTTTTCGGGGTTTTATTTCTCTTAGCTCTAAGCTTCTGCAGGGCCAAGAATGCGACGGTTAAGGTAGTTGGTATCTTGCACTGCAAAGATTGTATCAGGAATCAACTGAGCAGTAGCCATGTATCTTTAGGTTTGAACACATTTTCATAAAAACCACACTATGTGATAGCTAAAAGCAGTGAAAGAAACTCCGTACCTTCCATTTTACACAACATGATACTCTGAGAAGTTGACATAAATTTCTGCATTTTTCTCCACAGGCACCAATGTTTTGATAAGCTGCGAATCCCGTAACCGCGGCGTGAATACGAAAGGAAAGGGTGTTGTAAATGGGGCGGGAAAATTCAATGTGATGCTATCTGCTGAGATAGGTACGTCGGAAAGGTGTTTTGCCAAGCTTCAGACCGCATCATCTGATGATGCAGAATGCCCCATAAAGAGTTCACAAACAGCTACGGTGGAACTCATCAGCACTGCGTTGAATGTCTCAAGTGATAGGCCTACATTAGTGAAGTTTGCTCCCGGGACATGCCAATCAGACTTTTTCTGGCATTACATCAATTTCCCTCCTTCGCCATCATTTTACGGCACATTGCCTCCACCACCACCACCTCAGGCTCTCCGGCCACTTCCTCCACGACTTCAACCACCGAAACCGTGTCCTCCAAAGGATCTGGTGCAGCCACCAGGACCAAATTTTGAAAATTCATCTCCTCCATATGATCTCTACTTCAATAACCCACCACCACCGATGAAGACATATCAAGGACCTTCAAAACCACCAAATCCTACATACAAGCAGTCATCTCCACCGGCATTTCAAAGTCCTCCAATGCCTCCTAACTATATGTTCAAGAACTGGCCTCCACCGCCTGTCCCGATATTTGATGAACCACCTCAGCCTCCACAAGATCCTCCATATGGCATGCCAATCTTTCCACCTCCGAGCCCACAAAAGCCATCTACATTGAACTACCCACCCCCACCACCAGTACCAATGTTCAATACACCACTTCTCCCTCCACAAGGTCCTTCGTCTGATAAGCCCATTTCGCCGCCTAAAAGCCCACAAAAGCCACCTACATTTGAGCATTCACATCCAATACCACCAGCTTCACCAGTTATTCCAAGAATCCCTCCATTCAACGATCCAATATCACCACCTGCTCCAAACTATCCCAACCCACTTCCTCCATCAATTCCTAAACAGCCATATCTCAGCTTCCCACCTCCTTTCCTCCCGAAGCCTTCTTCCCCACAATCTCCGGTAAATAAGAATCCATTCCCACCACCACAACGAGAGCCTTTCCCACAAGTTCCTCCACCATCTCCAGTGACATTTTATCAAACACCTCCCATGCACCAAACTCCAATTCTTCCCCCAAGTTCACCAGATCTCAGAGCGCCCATTTCAAAGCCACCAAATGATCCGCAATCACCACCAAATGCTAATAACCCACCTGAAAAATCAATCCCCCCTCCTCCTCCAGACGGATCATCAGCCCAACCAAATTACAAGAAACCAATGCCAATTCCCAGAGCACCTCCTGTTCCGCAGCTTCCTCCAACTCCTAGAATCCCAAGAAAGTATTTCAACCAACCAAAATCAGAACCCAATCCTCCACATTCCTCTAATGACCGTCCCGCTCATGATCCATTCTGATTTCTTCGAGCAAGCTGGATTGCTTTCGTCACATTGCTTGTATGTCATTTCATTTCGAGTAATTTTATTATATTCAGCCAAATAAATTCATTGTTCCACAAGTTCGAATCTAAACAAGATCAGACCAACAATTTCCTCATTGATCACTGATAGCCGTCATGGTTGGTTGTCAACTGGGTGAATCTAGGGTACTCACTTAAAAATTATAACAAATCTTTAACGTTTTCATACAATTTACTTAATAAAAAATATACATTATGAACATAATTTCAAATCAGAATGTAGGGAACATTGCATTCAGAAGAAGATTGAGACAGTGGGAACAGGAAAGACGGGAAGAATTATTGAAATGTGCTCATGAGCATAAACCGCAGAATGATGATTCACATGAACCTAGACACTGGTTTTGGACTTCGGATGAAACAGGTTCATACTCAGTGAGCTCTGCATACAGGTTGATATCAACATACAGGATGCCTGATGAATCTACAGATGGAAGAAAATTTTTGGCAATAGCTTGGACAGGCAAGGCTCCAAATAGAGTGAGATGCTTCACTTGGAAGCTTCACCAAAACAGGATTCCAACCATGGACAGTCTGATACACAGAGGGATCATTACGGATCATACATCAGTGTTATGTGTGTGGTGTGCAACAACTGCAGAAAATGTAAACCATCTGTTCTTTGAGTGCTCTCACGCCGTAGAAATATGGGACTCTATATCCAACTGGTTAGCTATAACACGGCCACATTTCTCTGATCCCCTACAAAGCTTAACTTCATTTATGAGTCTGATCAGGGGTAAGAAAGGTAAGGAAATCTGCTTGTTGATATGGATGGCTATTGTCCGGTTAATATGGAAAGAAAGGAACAGTGTGCGATTTGATTCAGAGTCTATTGTAGACGTCGTAGATCAGGTGAAGATGGGTGTCTGGTCTTGGACATCAGCTCAGGGACTCAGACCAAAAACAGTTGGTTTAGTGGACTGGCTGCGAGATCCGGCTACTACAATGAACCTTAGATTGTCTATGACTGCTGCATGAGTCTTCTTTATGTTAGAGGCTTTCTGCGAACCAGTGTGGTTCGGTTCATGTAATTTATGTACAGTTCGTCTTTTAAATAGTGAAATTTTTACCAACCAAAAAAAAAAACTAGCATACATCAGAGTTCAATTGAGAACTGCGAAGGAAGATGTCAGATACCTGGAATAGAACAGAAAACTGCAGACGCAAGTTGAAAGAGGGAGGATGGAGCACCGGAACGGGAACTGCAAATTATGGGCTGCAGGCAGGACAATCTATCTACGACTTGGGGGCTTTTCTTTTTTTGTTTGACAACTGGTGGGCTGTTCGTGTGGTGACCATTTGAAATCTTAGGTAAAAATATGGGAAATTTTTTTTCTTATGCCACAAAAGTTTAGGTAATTTTTTAAAATGCCACGCATCGGTCTTTGGAAGACCGGTAAGAGGCACCGGTCTTTGGAAGACCGGTATAAGATTCGTTAATCACGCGTAATTAAGACAATATCGGTCTTCGGAAGACCGGTATGTATTAAATATTATTTTCTGATTCACTTTTTAACCCATCGGTCTTCGAAAGACCGGTGTTACGCAATACCGGTCTTCCGAAGACCGGTATGTATTAAATATTATTTTCTGTTTAACTTTTTACTACACCGGTCATTGGAAGACCGGTGGTACTTACCACCGGTCTTCCGAAGACCGGTACGAAAAAATATATATATCAGCACCCGAGACCGGTCGAACATTTCTATACGCGACGTTTTTGCATTTCCGGCGACCTTCTCCATTTCCGGCGACGTTCAGCGATTTCCGACGACTTCCGGCGACGGTCGACAGCTTCTTCCGACGACTTCTTCCTAGTTCTTCTTCCGACAAGTTATTCTTTCAAGT
>JAOYMZ010000016.1:346393-357564 GCA_025802335.1 Pinguicula primuliflora | reverse complement strand
GACTTCTCCACCGCAAAAGCCAAAAGTCAAACGGCAAAAGCAAAAAATTGCAAACACTCCAAACTGACTTTTCAACCACCAAAAGCCAAAAGTTGATTTTCTATAGAGTTTGCAAACACCCACTAAACCCTTACTCCCCGTTTAGTAGACAGAATATATTGGGATTTTGAAAAATTATCCCACTATATCCTATGTTTAGTTGGTGGGATGACTTGTGAAAGAGTTTCCCGGGTTAAATGGGTTGACCCGGGAAAAGGGTAGATTTAGGTGGATTAACTTTCCCTTCTAAACCTATGGAATTTAGGAGGATAATTGAGTTTTTGGGTTAAATTACTAATTAGTCATTTATTTATAAAACTATCCAAAAATTAATAAAAATAGTTCCTAAAAATAATTCGAAAATATTTTTTTCCAAAAAAATAATTCAAAAATATTTTTCTTTTCGAAAATAATTTTTCAAAATATTTTTTTTTTGAAATATTGTTTTTCGAAATAAAAATAATTTGAATTAAATAAAATTCGAAAATAATTATTTCAAAAAACTATATTTTTTCGAAAATAAAAATAATTCGAAAATATTTTTTTAAAAAATATATATAATTCCAAAATTCGTAAGGCTAAAATTATAATTATACTTAAATTTTGAAATCATTTTATAAACTTATTATTTTATTTAAGGATAAAATAAAATTTATTATTTTATTAAGGATAAAATGGTTAATTTACATCAATTTTAAAATCCTTCCATCAATTTATCCTCATTACTAAATATGAGATTTCAAAATCTCATCATATCCTAAACTCCTAAAATCCTACATAATCCTGCGTACTTAATGCGGAATATATTTTCTCATCCCATTAAATCCCATCCTCCTATATCCCATTCATCTCTGCTACAGCCTTAATGTATTGAGTTTACAGTCACGAGAATTGACTTTTTGATTGATTTGCTCTAACTAAATGCAGAAACTTGGAGACATCATGGAGATGGCATTTGGTGGGCGTTATGTGATCATATTGATGTCACTATTCTCGATTTTCACAGGATTGATCTATAATGAGTTTTTTTCGGTGCCCTTTGAATTATTTGCTCCTTCAGCATATGTGTGTCGTGACCCAGCCTGCAGGTATATACTGTGAACATTTGATGATCAATGAATGCTCCCTCTTTCAAGGTTGAACTTTCCTACTGCAGGGATTCTACTACTGTGGGTTTGATCAAAGCTCGAGACACCTATCCATTTGGTGTGGATCCTGCATGGCATGGTAGTCGCAGTGAGCTGCCCTTCCTTAATTCATTAAAAATGAAAATGTCAATCCTGCTTGGGATTTCTCAGATGAACTTGGGAATAATATTAAGCTATTTCAATGCCCTGTTCTTTAAGAGTGGCATAAATGTCTGGTGAGCTGCTGTTTTCAAGCTATTGTTGCCCGATAACTCATGTTACTGCTTATGTTGTGCATCATAAATCACATCCAGTAGTTTATTCTTATAATTCCTTAGTATCTCGAAAACTGTCTAACCCCACTCGTAAGTTCTAACGTATGCTGCTCTATCTTTTACAGGTTCCAGTTCATACCACAGTTGATATTCTTGAACAGTTTGTTTGGTTACCTTTCTATTCTCATCATTATTAAATGGTGCACTGGATCGAAAGCTGATTTATATCATGTGATGATCTACATGTTCCTAAGTCCCACTGATGACCTTGGCGAAAACCAACTTTTCCCTGGTCAAAAAACAACTCAGGTTGTGTATTATAAATAGTTCAGTCTTCTAGCTGTTCATTTTTCATTCTGTAGCATATTTAGTCCAATGTAATCACTTATCAGTCCCTCCGTGTCCGTATTATTTGATGGAAGTCCATGTTTACGCATATACAGCTTGTCTTATTACTACTGGCCTTTGTCTCTGTCCCATGGATGCTGCTTCCAAAGCCGTTCCTTTTGAAGAGGCAACATGAGGTACACATTGTACTCTCTGTATTTAGCATATTTTATTGTAGTTTAATTCGTAATTGTTTTTAAAAGCTTCTTGCTCCTGCTACGCGCAGAGGCACCAAGGAGAAGCCTATGAAGCACTTCCTGATGGAGAGGAGTCTTTGCAATCTGGAGGAGACCATGATTCACACGGTCATGAGGAGTTTGAATTCAGTGAAATTTTTGTTCATCAACTCATCCACACTATAGAATTTGTGCTTGGGGCAGTTTCAAATACGGCTTCTTATCTTCGTTTATGGGCTCTAAGGTACATGTCTTTTCCCCCTTTCTACGTTTCTTCTATTATATGTTGAGAAATGCTATGCGGACCGAATTTCAAACCAAAAGTCTGACCGAATGCATGTGAAATGACAAAGCTACCCCTCCAAAAGTGTTGCTTTGCTTAGGCTGCCCGAATTTTTTCAGTCTTTTCGCGTGCATTCGGTGTGAATTTTCGGTCCCTTGTTGTCCGTGTAGCACAGCTATTATATGTTTCCTCGATTGTCTGAATCTTGTGATTCGATTCAAGCTCAACAATATGAACCCTGCGTGCGAATTGCGTATGCCCTGATTCAGGATTCGAATCTTACCATTCAAGGTTTGAATATCAATCCTAAACTTTAATAATTATACATCTAAAATATTTTTATTGCATTCATTTTTAAAATTATGACTATATCTTTACATTTCACAATTTGATGATTCACAAATGGGCTATTTCGATTCGCAATTTGACAAAGATCTATCCCTTGACCTGCCATAGAAAGAAAGATAGTTAGACCTCGGGACATAAAGCCTCATGTTCCAACTAGAAGCACCATAAACCCTAACTGATGAAAGAAGTGCAGAAGAAAAATCATCTATTCTGATCTTTCCTTGTTAAAATATCCTATAAGTCACATCATTTCTTGCCAGGATCAAGAGGGAATGATGTACCTTTGAGTTTGATATGAGATGCAAGAACAAACAGTAATATGGTGAATCAAGCTTTGCTAAGCGAAACTTGTTTATTGAATGAAAGGAACTTGGCTATATGGCCATACAAGGAGACTCGATTAACTGGCCAACCATATCAATACTCTGGCCATGGCTCACACGAACACGAATGTAAAAATAGCAGAACATAAAACTAACTCCATACCTGAAACACTACGATTTGACTTTTTAATAGTAGAATTATTGTCACAATAGAGCATTGTAGGATGTTATTTTTTATGTTTCAGTTCTTCTAAGATACGCTCCATCCATACAACTTGGCATGCACATGCTGCAACAATTATGAATTCTGCCTCGTAGTTGATAGTGACATTATTGGTTGTTTCTTTGAGCACTATGACCCAGCTGTAGATACAAGCAGAAAGACATCCAGAAGTGCTTTTTCTATCGTCTAAGTCGCCTACATAATTATTGTCTGAATATCCTATTATACTGTCATTTCCTTCCTTTTATAGAACAGTCCCAGCTCAGTACTCTTTTGGCTGTCTGTAGATGCATGCCTAGGGGACTTTCCTTAAATCTGGTGATCAAGCTAACCGCAAACATGATATCCGTTCGAGTAGCAGTTAGATACATTTGACTCCCTATGATTTGGTTGAAATACGTGTTAACTTTTGTTGAGCTTGCAGTCATAGGACTAGTAGCTATTTTTTTTTTTTTTACAAAGAGGATCAATAGTGGGTCTCCACTTACCCCTCATGACTCGAACCCTCGACCTATTGATCAAAGGTGAAGAGTCTTACCAATTAAGCTGCACTTCGTTACCACTTACCCCCTTTTGTTGAGCTTGCAGTCATAGGACTAGTAGCTAAGTTACAACTGTTCTTATGAATTCTCGTCAGAACATCTTATATATATTTATTTTGTCCTATGAAAATTCCTTCTGTGTTATGTATCATCTCCAAGCCGAGAAAGTATCTCATTTTGCAAAGGCAAGACATCTCAAACTCGTACATCATCATAGACAATTTGAAGGCAATAAACATGTCTTTTGTTTCCTGTGACATAAAGACAAACAATGAGAAACATACCTTCTCTTGTGAGGTTTCCACGAACAAAGTTTGCTAATGAAGGCATTTAAGAAGCCTTCTCGTGTGAAATAAGATTATATTCGACTGTACCAGGCCCTTAGAGCTTGTTTCAACCCGTGTAGAGCCTTTTTTTAGTTTATAGACTTTGCGCAGATGATGATTTTGTTCACGCCCTGGAGGTTGAGCAACAAATACAGCTTCATTTAGCTCACCATGTAGGAAGGCGGATTTTAAATCCTGCTGATACACTACCTATTGGTTTAGCACTGTTAGTAATTCTGCTGGTATCCATGCGAGAAACTGGTGCAAACATTTCTGTATAGTCTACATCATATTCTTGTGATTTGTGAGTATTCTTTAGGCACAAGTCTTGCCTTGTGCTGTCAATTTCCCAATTTTCTTTCAGTTTGGTTTTGAATACCCATTTTACTCTCACAATTTTAGCTCATTCAGGAAGATCAATTTGTTCCCATGTCTGATTTTTTGGATGGATTCCATTTCAGCATCTATAGCTCGTCTCCAACCTCATGTTTCATAACTTCCTCAAAGGACAGTGGATCACTCTTAGTCAGCAAGGAATGCTTGATGCTCATCATCTTTAGCATGAGTCAGACAGACCTTCACCACTTATGTAGTCCTGCATCTAGGGCTGTAAATGAATTGAGCTCTAACGAACAGTCAGTTTTCGATTTTGGCTCGTTAAGTTTGTGTACAATTATATTAATATTATATTACTGTTTGTTAGCTGCTCGTTAAGAGCTCGTGAACAAGCTCGAGCTTGTTAAGCTTGTTCGCGAACACAATTTCAGGCTCGAGCTCGTTAAGCTTTTCGTATCGAACAAATGAGCTTTTAACGAGCCGAACACGAGCTTGTTCACGAACGACTCTGTTCGTTTACAACCCTACCTGCATTCACATAGGTGGTTTTGTTTTTCATTTCTGCAATGTAGAAGAAGATGTTTTTCCAGAAGCATTTGTGCTTTCGAAAATAACTTCAGCATCAAGAGTCTTAGGAATTTGCAAGCTATGCAGTCGATAGACTCATCACCTTCTCCATGAATAACATTAGAAGAAGAGGATGGATCAACATGCCCATAGATAGCAACACTGTCTTGCCAATCAAATTCAGGAATTCTCTGATCAGCATGCCCATTGGTGCTTGAATTCCAGTTACATTCTTGTTGATCTTGGCACAACACATCTCGGCTGAGCACAATTTTCTGAGAAACATGACACTCTTCACTCACTCCAAGCATTATGCATTTCATGCTTCTATAATCCAATTTAGATCTATTGTGTTCAGGCACGTGAACATAAGACAAACAATCAAATACCTTGAAGTGAGATGCATATGGTTTGATGCCACTTCATGCCTCCTTAGGTGTCATATACTTCACAACAAGTGTTGGGCTCCTGTTGAGGACATAGAACTCACAATTCACTACCTCAGGCCAAATTGATTTAGGAACTTGTCTTCCTGTCAACAGTGTACGAACCATATTCATAATGGTTAAATTTTTACGATCATTTATTCCATTTTGCTAAGAGGAGTAAGCATTGAGTTCCCTTCGAATACCATGTTTACAGAAATTTGAGAACTCTATAGATGTATATTCTCCTCCACCTGCAGTTTTGAGACACTGTATCATTCTGCCTTATTCCTTCTCAACTAAATTCTTGAAACTTTTGAAGACACAGAATGAATCAGATTTTTCTGTTAAGAAACACACTCAAATCTTTCAACTAAAATCATGTTAGGAAATACCGCTTGCCACTGTTGGATGATGGATTGAGAGGGTCGCATAAATATGAGTGAATATGTTGCAGAACATAAGTTGCTCGCCACATTGTTTATTTTGGGAATGCATCCCTCATTTGCTTTCCAGTTTGACATTCCACATACAAATTAGTTTCATAGGCAAAACGAGGTAATCCTGAAATCATATTATGCTGCTGCAAAGTACGCAAAACTTTATAACTTCGGTCTTGGATGCCCGGGTCTTCCTTCATCCTCCATTGATGAGAAACATGAAGGTGAATCTCCCGGAGTTGCTTCGAGTACTTTACATTGATCTTACAATGTAAACATCTGATCGGATGTGGTAGGAGTCTCTATAATCAATCATTTGACAATTGTAAACATTTGATTAGATGTTATAGGAGTCTCTATAATCAATCCTTTGACAGGATGATAAATACTCAGTTTTCCATCTCTAATCAAAATTTCAAGCACTCTCTCTTACAATTGTACCACACTGAGTAGATTATTTTTAAGTCCATGTACAAAGAATACACTAACCGTATGTGTGTTGCCATTGAAATTTATGCAAATATCATTGACTCCGTCATCTCCTAGCTTTTCCGAGTGATAAAGGAGTTGTCCAGTTTACTAAACACACTCATATTTCTGCACACATGATTGCTACATCCTGAAAGTACTAGATATCTGCTGGAGTCGATTTGTGGTTATCCTCTTCATCTTTAGACAACTCCATATAGTGAGTATTTGCTTCTTGATTTTGTTGTAGACACTCACTTCTATAGTGACCAAACTTATGGCGCAAAAAGAACTCAATATGAGATTTGTCATCATTGAATCTTCCTCTGGCTTGACCTCTTTTTCCACGAAAACTACTAAATCCACGTACTCTCCCTCCCCATGAGTTTTCACGAGTCATTACTGAGACATGTTCCTCAACAGTATGACTGTTCATTCTTTGCTCATGTACTAAGAGACTGCTTTGCAACATATTGATGGAGTATGTGTCAAGGTCATTTGACTCTTCGATGTAAAAAACAACATAATCAAATATAGAAATCATTTAGTGGAGGATTTGCTCAATGAAACCAACATCATCTAGCTTCTCATCATGAAGCCTCATCCTGTTTGCAATGCCTATTATTCTGGCATAATACTCATCACAAATTCACCTATCTTCATCAATAGGATTTCAGATTCTTTGCGTAGAGCTTGCAGTTGTGCCCATTGAATTCTTGTTGTACTTTCAGTTTCAACGAGTTCCAAATATTCTTGGCGGTGTTTTTTTAGGATAGTTTCAAGCACGGTCCTATCAATAGCTTGAAAAAGATAATTCTTGGCTTTCAAATCCTTCAACTTTGCATCTTCTATTGCTTTTTGTTGAGCTTCAGCAGGTGTTACACCCACTTCAAGTACTGTAATTCCATTCTCAATAACGTCCAATACTCTTTTGATCGTAGGAAATTTTCCATAAGCATCCACCAATGGTTGTAGTGGGCCATCTAGCCATGGGGTTGCAGGGTAGACGAAATTGTTTTGTGCCATTTGAGAAGTTTGTTAACCAGAGTTCTTTTGATAATAAGGTATTAAACTCATGAACGCCCTTGCTCCAATACCAATTGTCAGGATCAAGAGGGAATGATGGAACTTTGAGTTTGATATGAAATGCAAGAACAATGGTGAATCCAGCTTTTGCTGAGCAAAACTTGTTTATTCAATGAAAGGAAGTTGGTTATATAGCCATACATGATACAAGGATACTGGATTAACGGACCAACTAGGCCACTACTTTGGCCATGACTCACACGAACACGAACTTAAAAACAGCAGAACCTAAAACTAACTTCATAACTAAAACACTACGATTTGACTTCTTACTGGCACAGTCAGACTGATCTGAACTTCAAGTAATCCATGAGAAGCATGACTTCTTATCTAACATTTCTCGCCTCGTGCTCTTGAAAAGCTTAACCAAAAAAAACATTTCTTACCTCCTTTTTTCCCTAAATGTTCTATACTTTCGTTCCTCTTCCTGTTTATGAATCTTTCTTTGTTTCCCCTTTTTTCGGTGGTGTTCAGCCTCGCGCATTCTGAGTTGTCGACTGTGTTCTACGAGAAAGTTCTTCTTCTGGCGTTGGGGTAAGTGGGTTTTTTTTCAAGTATTCACTACTACCGTTCATTAGTACTACAAGGTATGTTTGACGGCATGTTTCACCATCTTCTGCAGATACAATAACATACTTATTCTTGTCATCGGAATTATTATTTTCATCTGTGCCACGGTTGGTGTATTGTTAGTGATGGAAACATTGAGTGCCTTCCTGCATGCATTAAGGCTTCATTGGGTGGAGTTTCAAAGTAAGTTCTATGAAGGTGACGGATACAAATTCTACCCTTTCTCATTCATTTCCCTTAATTATGATGAGGAATAAAAAAATGTGTGAGAAAGTAGGGTAGAGGTGAATGATGATTTGGTGGTTCAATTCATTCGGGTGCCATGTGGAAGTAAACAAGACATGATGCTTGTCTTTGTTTCTAGCCCACACACAAGGAATAAGCCAAGGCTCTTTGAAGCACCTCCATTTGCTTGAATGGTTATTTTTTTTTAGCAAAACCATTTGCTTGAATGGTTACTACTACTCCAATGACCAAGAAGAATGGTAATGTGTGATTATTCTATATTATTTTATAGATTATAATAATCATGTAAATTTAATAGCATTACTGATTCAGTCATGGTGCTTCAAATATACTGACTCTAGAGTCTCTTCTCATGAGTTATTTTGCTCAATGGGAATGGAATTGTGACCTAGGGGTATTGAAAAGTACTAGTGGGTACCTTGACCGGTATTGGTACCATTAGCTCACCGGTATCGATTAAATATTAAACTATCACAAATCTATTTTTGGTACCGGTTCGGGTTGGTCTGGTCAATACTGATACTGATTACCAGTACGGTCCAGTCTGACCGACCCAATGGACAGCTCTAGCTCCAATAGTTGTGGCTAACCCACTCGAATCAATATTGTTAATGGACTAGGGTCCATTGTCAATGATCCCAACAAAAATGTTTTTCAAACCAAAGTTTCTCGTTTAGAGACATTAGTGGCCTTAGCCTAGAAGACTAGCCACAGACGTTCTCACACATTCTCATAGCATAAAATGTGAGAGAAATTCTCGAGTGTTGAACAACTATTTGTTGGACAGTTTCATATATTGGTGGACAAGAAATCCAGTCTATCCAAATATAATCCAACGAACAAAATTCAGTCGTCACTACCTCACTGCACACTATGCAGTGTTCATGTGGCACTGTAGGATTAGTGTGGCAGGTGGGTTGGTGTTTAACACTTTTGCGCGGGCCCACTGACTGCAGTGCCACGAAGGCACTGCATAGTATACAGTGAGTAGGTCACTATATACTCCCCAATTCCTATATCTTTACATGAGGGAGGAGAGAGATTTCTCTTCACAAAACAACCGTCGCCTTCCAGAGATTGGTTTTCACAAAGATTAGATCAAGAGAGAATTGATGTTGTTCGCTACAAAAGTGATGCCAATGAAAACCAACACCAGTCATTCCCGCCGCAAATCAGCGTCGTTGGCCTTAGCAGCGACGATTTGGGTGTAAGCAGAGTGGAGTAAGGATGGCAATGGGGTGGGTCGGTGCCACCTCAGACCCACCCTGTCATCTCAGTTATATGTCCCGGACCCGGACCCGGACCCGCTCCACAACGGGGCGGAGTGGTCGACCCGGTGGGGCCGGTATGAAATTAATTAATAAATGTAAAAAATATAAACTTGCAATCAAGAATCAAGAATTTCTCTTCTTGAATGTAACCTTCTTCCCGGTCGTCATTAGCAAAATTAATGGCATTAATTAATTGGTCAGTACAACTAAAAAAAGTCAATTACCTACCAAAAAAACTAAAAAAAGTCAATTGATAATTAAACAATAATTAAATGTGCCACCGTCCATTAGCCACTATGTGTTGGCAGCGACAAGTAACAAAATTCCAATTTTGAAAGTTGAAATCTATTACTGATTTTTTTTTTTTTTTGCAAATCAAAATCTATTTAATGATATTACTGTTTAAAATATTGGGACAATAGTAGGCATAAAAATTGAAAGTAAAATTAATATAAAAATAAAATTTATAAGTAAAAGGTTTGGGTCCGGGGTGGGCTCGAGACCATGGCCCCAAACCCGGACCTGCCTTGGATCCGGGGCTGACCTGCCTTGGATCCGGGGCTGACCTGCTCCATGGCGGGGCGGGTCCGGGGCGACCCGTTTGGACGGATCACAATTGACATCCCTAGTGTGGAGAAAGAGTGATTCGTGTTGTTTGCTTGATTTCGGGCATGGGAATGGGTTTGCCGAAAAAAATTACTGGGGGATGGAAGAAGATGTTGGCTCCGATCTGTCTGCTTCACAAGGATCTTTAGTGAGGAAAGTGAATACCGGAGCTTGAGAGGTTAGGAATTAGCCGATGGATTTTCCAACCCACTCCGATCCCGTGCAGTTACATGAGTTTCAACTGTATGATTAGATTTAGATAGATAGAATTTCTTGTGCAGCAATATATGGAAGTGTCCAACAAATAGGACTGTAAACGAACCGAGCTCGAACGAACATGTCATGTTTAAGCTCTGTTTGTTAAGTTTAACGAACGAACCGAGCCTGTTTGTTAAGCTTAACGAACGAACCAAGTTTGTTTGTTAAGCTTAACGAACGAACCAAGCTTGTTTGTTAAGCTTAACGAACCGTTTGCGAACAAGCTCGCAAACGGGATGATTTGCATTTGTTCATGTTCAACTCGTTTATGTGTTCGTTTATGTGTTTGAGATCGTTCATTCTGCATTAAAGAGTAATGAAAATAATGAAAATAATGAAAAGTAAAGACCGATTGATACTTACACCATTATTTTTCTTTGCAGTTACACCATTATTGAACGGATCATTCAAACAAAAACAATCATATTAATAAGTAAATAAATGTGTATGTACGAATACATTGAAATCACTTTAAACTGAACTGGATTGTTTGATATGGTATCAAGCATAATCAAAATCAATTTAAAATTTAGGCCCATAGTGAGATGGTCTTATATTTCATCATCTACAAAAATAAAACTATCATACAAAAAATGTTGTTTAACATACTAAGATCGAACAAACAAATCCATGTTTGATCTCTGTTTGTTAAGGTTAACGAATGAACCAAGCTTGTTTGTTAAGGTTAACGAACGAACCGAGTTTGTTTGGTAAGGTTAACAGATCCTATGATCAGTTTTACGGTGGTCAGTTTTCCCTTGCGTGGATAATATTTTCAATTAACCATCCGTTTTCGAAATTGATCGCACCATTGGAAAGCTTATACATTGAATTGCATATGTTCAAGTT
>JAOYMZ010000016.1:330537-340695 GCA_025802335.1 Pinguicula primuliflora | reverse complement strand
GAAGGAAGGCCGATATATATTGAGAGGCTTGGGAAGGTTGACCCAAACAAACTTATGCAAGTTACAACCATGGATCGCTATATAAAATACCACGTGAAAGAATTTGAGAGAAGCTTCGAAATTAAGTTCCCAGTTTGCACCATTGTTGCTAAACGTCACATTGATTCAAGTACCACAATTCTGGATGTCCAGGGTGTGGTATGTATTGCCCGTTCATTATATTATTTTTCACATTTGATCCATCTATCTCTGTCAATGTAAGTCATAGTACACTTTGTTCTTCTGTATTCAGGGTTTGAAGAACTTTACTAAGAATGCAAGAGATCTCATTACACGACTCCAGAAGATTGATGGCGATAATTATCCTGAAGTAACCACCCATTCTTCAGTTTCTAAATCCATTATGATTTTTCATATTGTCTAGCCCGTTACTCATTGTAGTCCATCTCTGTTGCGCAGACATTGCATCAAATGTTTATAGTCAATGCTGGTCCTGGTTTTAGGCTCCTGTGGAGTACCGTGAAGGGCTTTATAGATCCAAAGACGGCCACTAAGATTCATGTATGCTGAGTAATTCTTACATACTCTCTTTGGAAGTTTTGTTATTGTCCTTGGTCAAGAGTTTCGTTGTAACACACACTTCTCTCTATTTCTAAAATCTGCTACAGGTTCTTGGAAATAGATACCAGCACAAGTTGCTCGAAATCATAGATGCCAGGTGAAAGGGCTGGATATCAGATTTAATCATCTTTTTTGTTGTAGTGGCATTCGTTGAAATCTCTTTGAATAAGTCTTGACATAATTTCTGAGCTTGTGCAGCCAACTTCCAGAATTCCTGGGTGGGACATGTTCCTGCGCTGATCAAGGAGGTTGCCTTCGCTCTGATAAAGGACCATGGAATGATCCCGAGATACTGAAGGTCCAATCATCCACTGATTACTTAATTATGTACCCTAATCTTAAGCCTGGCTTGGTAGTTTGGTCCTGATTTGTTGACAGAATTTTCCCTGTGCAGATGGTGTTGAACGGAGAAGCTAAGCGTGCAAGGCAGGTCGTTAAAATCGTAAACAGTGACGGGAAGGTTGTATTTGCCAAGCCTCATTACCCTGCGGTATGGACACCCCGTCATTTTCTCTTACCTCCAACGGTTTGAATATCTCAGTTTGTGTGGGAACTGGGATTCTTACCTGTTTTCTGGCTTCAGTTAAAAGGCAGTGATACCTCTACAGCAGAGTCTGGATCTGAAGCTGATGAGATTGCTTCTCCAAGAACCACCAGGAGTTACTCACAGCTTCGTTTAACCCCAGTTCGTGAGGAGGTATGATGATGTGTGAAGCTCTCTCTTTGATTATTGCGTTTGATGGTCAGTGCAACATGTGTAACTACTTGAAAACTTAGGCTTATATTTTGTCAGAAAATTTTCTGGTGCGGGACGCTATGTACCGGACAACATTCCTTATGTATCGAATTCTAATCCTGATCTCGTCGGATCAACAATGGACGGTCAGGATTTAAACACTCATTTAACTTGGCCGTCAGATCAACACTGGATGGACAGGATTAGAATTCCGTACATAACTTATGTTACATTTCTTATGTAACATATAACATAAGAAATGTCGTCTGGTACATAGCGACTGGCGTTTGAAAATTTTCCATTGTGCCTTCTCGAGATATTTTTTTTCCTTCTATTAATAATTCTAAGAATCTTTGGACTGTTATCTGTCAGAGTAAGGCTGCTGGAACTGCTAGATCTGGGTACGATGAGTATGTGCCTATGGTCGACAAGGCTGTGGATTCTGGATGGAAGAAGCAAACATCTCCTACAAGACCTTATGTTTCTAAAGGTTCGTTGCAAGTGGTTGAAAGGCTCTGTGTTTACCCTGCAGCCAACAGCATATTTGAATAGATAATATGGCGTTGTATTTCAGTCTACGTGCTTTTTCTGGACTCTAATCCGTTGATACTGCCCTCTCTCTCAGAGGTGCTTCCTCCACCTGATGCGCAGAAGGCATCACAAGAACTCCATGCTCGACTACTGGCAGTTGTTATGGCCTTCATCACGACAATTTTCTTGTTCTTCTGCTCGGTGTCATCCCAAATCACCAAGAAACTTCCCTATGGCTCATCACACGGTGAGGATATGGCTCAGGAATTTTCTTTCGACACCAAGGATAACTTGAGGCCGCCATCCCCAACCACACCGTCTTTTACCGAGGCAGAACTCTTGTCTTCGGTCCATAAGAGGTTGACCGAGCTTGAAGAGAAGGTCAGCGATCTTCAAGCAAAACCAAATGAGATGCCATACGAAAAAGAAGAACTGCTGAATGCTGCTGTTTACCGTGTGGATGCCCTTGAAGCCGAGCTGATTGCAACCAAGAAGGTAAATTATTAACAGATCATCGCTTGCCCCTAAGAAACACTTTTAAGTGCTCAGAGAAATTCATTGTGTATCACTCTGTGCAGGCTCTCTACGAGGCTCTGATGAAACAAGAAGAACTGCTGGCTTATATAGATGGTCAAAAAGATGCCAAGTTCCGGGTAAGTAGAGTAGAATTTGCTCTTGCATGGTGTTCCGATAATCGCAACTTACAAATTGAACTTCCTGACACGAACCTTTGTTTCCCTTACCAGAAGAAGAAGTTCTGCTTCTGATGAGAATGCAGAGTGGGTTCTGTTTGCTGCTCACCGTCGAAACTACTTATGCTTGTGATGTGAAATTCCACAATGGTAAATGTACCGTTTCGAGTTTAAAATTCGGAGAAATTCTGCTGTTGTGTGGGTTGAACTTTGTGTTATATGAACAGGGATCCTTTTGGTTGATCGTTTTGAATTCATCTTGTGGAACAAGCCTATGTATGAAATACCCATTAATATGTTCTCTCTAATTTTTCTATTGTCTTATAACATGGTGTTTTTAAAAGATTGCTGGTTATGTGGAGAAAATCAGTAAAAATATTATTAGAACTGCAACTTTTTCATATCCTTTTGATAACGTAGGGAACTCTATCGAGGTAGGTAAACTCAACACCCCACCGCAATAACCTGCAAACTACGGTAGGGAGGTAAGCCACACTTGAGAAGTTATATGTGACAGACTAATGTCGATAAGGAGATTTGAACCCATAACATTTGAATGCAATTGTCACTCATAGAATCACTAGACCAACCCCTTAAATTAAAGAAGTTATTGCTGATGCAGGTTGCTGACTTCTTAAAGAAAATATCTTTTTTGTATCATTCAAATAACAATAGAAGGTATGTTCCCTCCTGCTTCAAGTTAGGGCTATATCATGTTGTAGACAACCTGAAGATTCAGTCTGCCAACAAACTATACTTGTGAAGCTTACAAGTCCTACACAAACCAAATTCAGCAAAACAGAGCAAACATCTCTGTGCAGATCACCTTTTGGCAACTGTGGTGGCCATGGAGACACCATTTTTCTTTGGATGGTCCAAAATCTACCCATCAGAAAGCAAAAAACTTCTTCTTTTTCTTCTTCTTTTCAATATAGGCAAGAAGCTCCTCTTGCTGAGCCAAAGATTGGTCAAGAGCCTGCAAAAATGGTAGAACATTAGGACACTCTCTTAGATAGTTGGTGTTTTTTCGATAGAAAATGCTATTCATATACCCTATTTAGACATTATTTGTTGATACTATGATGTGTCAACAGTCACAAATAAAAAAATTGAATAATGAAAAATAACAAAAGTTGTGATTATGATTGTTGACACATAAGTTAGCTGAACAAAAAATATGTGCAGGTTTAGTTTAGGGTTGTAGGGTTTAATATGAATATGTGAACAAAGATGGAGAATGTGAAGAAGTGGAACCTTTTTAGCTTCGTTAAGCTCATTTTCCAGTGTTTCAACACGGCTCAAGGCATTCTTCAGCAAAGCATCTTTCTCCGGAGGCATGCTCATGGGTTGGTTGCAGAGAATACTGACCTTCTCCTCCATTTCGTTCATCCTCTTCATCATGATCAAGTAGTCAGCTCTGGAGATGCCGGATTCAGAGGAATCATAACCGTGATGTTGCCGGTTTTTTACCATCTCATCCGCCCCATTGATGGAAGTCGAATAAAGGGTTGAATCTGTGAGCTTCTTGGGCATGTTCCTTGTCATCCTCACCATTGTAACAACTCCCATCACGAAGGTGAGAACTCCAGTGAAGAGATGGTTGCTCAAACCTTCCGAGGTCTTTCCAGGATAGTAGTCAGTGGCTGCAAACATATACACCATTTGCACTTGATAAAAGCATGTGAGCTACTCTCATTAAATATATTTACGCAAGCGGTTTGAGACATTCTTCGAATATGCCTAATGATTTCCGGGTATTCACCTTTTGCAAGGGCAAACTCATCTCGTTTTGCTACTTTTGCTGCCTTGGCCCAATTTGCCACCGGCTTGTCAACAGTTCGAGCTGAGTAACCGTCGTTTGTCTGAAGAGAAAATGTCATAGTTAAGATGTGTGTCAGTGTCACTGATATAGCGCAAAAGCGGTGCGCCCACACCCCTCTCTCACAATTGAGAGTGAGGCCCACACAGCACACACACCAACATTGATATGTGTGTTGCTGTGCTTAAGCAGTGTAAAAACGGTGCACAAAAGGGGTGCGCTATAGCGGTCCTCATGTGCGTCAGTGATAAATGACAGCTGATGGAGCTGTATGAAACCGCAGAGATTTTACTTACTTCTTCACGAACTGGAGAGAGATGAGGGTGAACAATATACTCCCGATCATCATGTCTTGCATTGAAAGAGCTATTTTTCTTCGCACTCTACACAAGTACAAAACAAACAAAAACTCAGCCCTTGAATTTCAAACATAATCATTAATATAAATCTATCGCTCGAAAATGATATAGCATACTTCAAATTAGGTAATTCTAGCACGCTTATGCCACGTGTTGTGCTTTACCTTAGGAAAAGCATTTTCATCCTCAGAAATTGTCTTTTCATCGTTGACAGAACCTCTGTTGGAACATTTATGGGCACCAATCCTGACCATCTGGAGATGAAATCAATGAACTATAGTATCAGGATTTTTTTCAAATGAAGGCAAGAGCAAACCAAACATGCCTGATAAATTCCGCCCTTAGGCAAGGTCTGGGGAGATAAAATGTACGCAATCATAGAACATGAACATTAAACACACACACATATATAGAGAGAGAGATGACCTTCATGATTTCAGGATCATTCCATGGTCCCTTATCAGAGATCATGCATCCACCCTTGTCTTGACAAGTACATGTGCCTCCCAAGAACTCAGGGAGTTCACTGAAGAAAAGAGATCAAAGAAGCAAAAGTAGCATAGACCATATATGTTTGGTTATATCTGTTGCTTGTGTTTTATGGTGTTTCCTCTTAGAATTTAATGTTACCTTGCATCAATGACCTCCAGAAGCTTGCTCTGATACTTATTGCCCAAGACCTGGTAGAAAAAAATAACACAGAATCTTCATTTTCAGAACCAAATTTCAACTAAAATTTGCAATGTTTGGAAGATGAATGCAACCTACATGGATCTTTGCTGTGGTTTTCGGATCGAGGAACGACTTAACCGTGTTCCACAAGAGCCTGAATCCAGAGCCTGCATTGATAATGTACATCTGGAAGAGGGTCTGTTGGAGAAACATGATGAAGAAGAAGTTATCAAATTCACAAGCAAGCAGAAACCAGGTATAAAAAGTGGCTTGTTATAGAATCTGTTTACAAGTACCTCAGGGTAGTTATCACCATCAATCTTCTGAAGACGCTGAATCAGTTCTCTAGCAGTTTTATTGAAATTCTTCAGCCCCTGTGACCACACAATAGGAAAAGAAACTGAGAAGAGAGCATCCAACATTTGAAACCTCTTCGGATCATTCATGTTCTTCTGAGCTTACTTACCACTCCTTGAACATCCAGAATGCTTGTGCTCTGATCAATGTGCTTCTTTGCCGATATTGAGCAAGCAGGAAACTTGTCAATGAAGATCCTCTCGAATTCCTGGACATGGTACTTAAGGTATCTATCCAATGTTGTCACTTGCATCAGCTTTACCGCATCCACTAACCCGAGTCGTTCGATGTAAATAGGCCGGCCAAGCTTGTCTACACCGTGATGACCGTGGGGATAGTGTTTCACAACTTCTTCCTTCTCCTTAAACTCGAAATCCTACACAACGCGACGATGGAAACAGCTCCTTGAAGCAGGATTTCTAACATAAATGGTATGAAACAGTATGTTGTTGTTATAAGCATCAGATAACCTCCATAATGGTGTCTGATCCAAATTCCTTCCTCCAGTGAAGCATATCAGACCACATTTGCTTTGTTTTCTCAATATCAAACTTCCTTGCCTTCAAAAACCTATTTTTTTCCCCCAAAGTTTAGTTGAAAATTGAAACAGACTCGACCCAAGCGAGTTCGTGTGTGCGCGTGGACCAGTATATAATAAATATGGGCTTACACTTTTAAAAGCGAAGGTTGCAAGACAATAGAGTAAAGCACCACATTTTGTTATATGCTGGAATCGGTATAGGATAAACATCTCTAACAGGTTTCACATCTCACACATTCTTCTACCCAAACATATCAAAACCTTGGTGAGAAACGTACCTCAGCAACATGTGATAATCATCATGTTTTGCAGGTAGCAGTTCCTCTAGAATCAGTGCCTGCCTGAAGGCATCCACGGCCTGCAATTCCTCGGCGTCGTGCTCGTCCTCCAGCACCACAGACATGACCCTGCTGTTTCTCCTGCCCTTTTTATTCATTGAGTTCCTGAACTTGTTGGAGGCATTTATGGCCTTCTTCTTCAGAGAACCAAGACGGGTTCTCCTATCATCATCTAGGTTCTCCATGTCAATCTTCTCAAGGCCTGCAAAAACAAAATGTTTTCTTCTTCTTCTCCTTCCATTTTCGAAGAGATCAAAAATTTGGAAATTGCAATGAAGAGAAACATCGTACTTGGCCTCGATGGGTGTTCAATTGGTTCGGACATTATGACTGAAATAACCAAATCCGTTTCAAAGTCAGGACAACAGATTATATTATAGGAAGCTAAAAGCTCAAAACTTGCAAAAAGGGAATCATCTTCATCTTTTCTTATCTGCAGATCATTGCACGTTTATAGCATTGCATAGAAACAGAAGAACAGATTGTATTCAGTGGCCCATCTAGGGGTGCGCTTCACATAAGAGTGCAGATCCGGGGATTTAACTAGGGGTGCGGGGAATGAAGGTCCACGTAAAAAAACCGTCCCTTATCCCTCCGCCACTGATTGTATTATAGGCAGCTAAAGGCTCAAAACTTGGAAAAAGGGAATCATTTTCATCTTTTCTTATCTGCAGATCATTGACCGTTTATAACATTGCATAGAAACAGAACATCAGATTGTATTATAGGCAGCTAAAAGCTCAAAACTTGCAAAAAGGGCATCATGTTCATCTTTTCTTATCTGCAGATCATTGAACGTTTATAACATTGCATAGAAACAGAACATCTTCATGCATGTAAACAGATAATGTTGATCCTTAGATGATCTTCAAATGATCACGGATAGCTTATAGAAAAACAAGGAACGGAAAGAGGATTACCCGAATGACGCCAGAGGTAGGAAGGATCTGAATTCCTTGGAGGACGAGAGAGAAATAGATTGAAAGATCACTGGAACAAGATTCATTACAAGGGGGTGGGTCTTGGGGGCGAGAGAATTTTTAGTTACCTTCCAAAGTTTGTGGATTGGCATGACCAGCCAAAGTAATAATTTCTTGACGAATTTAAAAGTTACAGAAAAAAAATCTAAAATTCTGAAGGATGGATTTACGGTGATAAAACTTAAGTGGCACTAAACATTTGATCGATTCTGAGATAATCTACATACAGGCATTTTATAAGTGGTGACAGATTGTGATTCCGCTGACTGGAATGGATCGATAAAATTCGATTAGCTTTCAGTACACAACACCTATGAAACACCCATTACAGGTTAAAATTTTCAATATGGTGTTACAATGGTTATAATGGGTTTAGGGACGCACAGTTATAAAAGAATTGTATGGTGTGCTGTGTCATGTGGAATTGGTGTGGTAGGTGGGCCGGTGTTTAACACTTTTGTATGGGTCCGTCGACTGGTCAATCCTGCAGTGTTACGAAGGCACTGCACACTATACAATTTTTTTCTAACAGTATACTCCCCAAATCCGATTATAATCATTGTAGGAAGTATCTTATGGTCACCCCTTATATTGTTAATCTTTACTCAATTCTTGCGAAAATGATAAAATGCACTCCATATTGTGCACTGACTCTCTCACATAAGTTTTTGTGGGTCCCATATACTGACACAGTCGTGCTCTTGTCGGGCACAGCATGATGTGCCGTATAGGCAGGATTGCAATTCTTGTGTGTCTTGGTCTATTTCAAAAAAGCTCTCGACTCTCGTTGATAGAAATACTATACACGAGAAATCAACATCCTCATGATCCAGCATAGTTCTGTAACTTTTTAGCCAAAATTTTCTAAAATCTTAATAAATAATTACCTAATCAAATGAGAAAAGTTAAAATAAAATTATCGACAATAAAATTGTCGTAATCATGCATGATATTTTTGATGTACTATTTATAAGTTCCAAGTTGGACGAGGGTAAAAGACTGTATTGAAAAATTAAGTACATTATAAATATTTAAAGAGTGATGCTATTTATACATACTTCTCAAACACTATTTACAAATATAATTTTTGTTATTTGTCATTATTCAATTTTTTTTATGTGTGATTGTTATTATTGACACATCATAATGTTAATAAAATTGTCAATCCATGAATAGCATTTTCATGTAAAGGTTGATCATCTTATCTTGACTTAATCTTTATACCCCCAAAACTTAAACTGTAGTGACCTTTTGTTCTCCACCTAATTCCATCCACGTTATTAGTGGAGCTCCACTAAATTGTTGAGTTTGCGGTTTGCATCTTAAACCGGCTGGAAATTCGTGAGTCAAGGTCAAAGATCTGAGAATTTGGCCGTATTTTGCATTTTGGCCTTGAAAGATTCATAGAATTCGCTGTATGGCCTCAGCTGGGGGCTATTATGAAATTAACTTTTCATGTTTTGCTTTGCGAATTTTCTTCCTGAGCTGCGATGACGGCCGCCGGACCGAGCGGAGTCCCAATTATTCGCGTTTTGATTCCAATTCGCAAGGTATGCTTGATCTAAGACTGTTATAATGGATTAGTAAGGATTAGGATTCTTTGATTACGTTTAGGGTTTTCGGGGCGAAGTTTAATATATGAGCTCTGAATAAATTACTGATCAAGCAGCTTGCTAGTTTATTAGAGAAGCAGATGGGATTTAGACTAGAAAAACGAATTGGACGTGTGGGTGGGAGAAAGTTTGAAACTTTTGGCAATTTCAAATTTATTGGAAATGATTTCTAGAAAACCAGTGTTGTTGTGGTCTGTGCCTGTGGATTAAGTTCTGAAATTATTCATAATTGTTACGCTGCTGGAAGATTGCAGCTTTTAGTTGGTGATCTTTACATTGTCTTGATCTCCTGCAGTGATCCCAAGCTGGTTCAGCAATCTTTCACGCGCTCTGTTGGCATCCTCTTCGTGGACACGGATCAAGATTTTGATGGCATTCATTTCCTCATCCGACAGTGTGATCTTCTCCACCATTCCTGTGCCTGAAATTATCTCATTTTCCTTTCCTGCAGATGATTCCAAGCTCGCATCAGGCTCTATCAAGCTCTCGGTTTCACCTTCTTCCTCCTCGACCCGAAGGGCCAAGATTTTCATGGCGTTTGCGGCCTCATCTGGTAGTATCCACTTATTCACGGTGTCTACGAAGCTTCTAAGTCCAGCAGTGGTTACCTTGGTAATCACCGGTATCTCATTCCCTTCTACATTGTTGTTGTTCTCTGTATTTTTTCCATTTTTCTGCTGAAGAAACTGGATCAGGCCATGGATAGCAGTTTCGGGATCCTCCTCCTTCAACAATTGCTCTGCAACTTCTGCAGGAGTCACCTTGGTTGAGTCTATCAGCTTCTCGGCTTCCGGCAGGAGACGATGCTCGTTGATGCCGTGATAATTGGATGCCAGGATTCTCAATCCACAGGGAGTGCAGAAGGACATGGGGATGTGCACATCCATTCGGCCGGGGCG
>JAOYMZ010000016.1:313158-324611 GCA_025802335.1 Pinguicula primuliflora | reverse complement strand
TCATAACAATTCACTAATAATTCAAAATATTTCATAACAATTCCAAATAACTCATAACAATTCATAAAAATTCATAACAATTTAATAAAAATTCGCTAACAATTTGAAATAATTCATAACTATTATTGCAAATTTATAATCACTAACTCTTAATTAAAACACTAATTTCATAAACCCTAAAGCAACTTTTAAACCTTAATTGGAAAAATGAAACCCTAATCGATTACTTTACAATTTTTTCACAATTGATGTTGCGGTGGTGATGGGCGGCGATGCCGGCGGCTTCGACGGCGTCGGACTTGGCAAGTCCGGGATGTAGCAACGGGACGGTGATGAAACGAAAACTACGGAAACGGAAGAAGAAATGAGGAAGAATGGGCCGACCATAACATAATCAAATATCCAAATATCGTCCTTGGAAAGTTCGGGATTACCTAATTACCGTCATTAGTCGTTTGAATCTCGTGCGACATTGCGAATACCAGGAATTCTAAATTCCAGACTTTTCAAGTCCGGACTCTATTCTCGAACTTACCAAGTCCGAGCAGTGACATTTTTAAAAAGCTACGACCACCCAGCAACATAAAAAAATTAACCCTCATCTTCCCATTCAATTATTGGATGTGGCTATTGATAAGTTCATCTTCTCCTCTTCCATATTTCGGTGTCCGACAAACAAATCTTTGCACGTGTATAATCGCCATTTGGCTTCACCACAGTAGCAGAAGATCCATCAGGCTGAGATATATTCTTGCATCTCGCCCCTTTTTCCGAATATCGCAATCCCAAGCTTCGAAATGAGCTGGTGGTGGGCTGGAGCAATCGGCGCCGCGAAGGTAAAATCTTTTTTCTTTGTGGATTGCAGCTAGCACCTGCTTATATGATTGTTGGTATGATTTATTGATTGCAACAGAAAAAAATCGATGAAGATGAGGCACCTCCGAAGTACCAGAGCGTAGCCCTGGTGGTTGGGGTCACCGGGATCGTGGGCAACAGCTTATCGGAGATCCTGCCGCTATCCGACACTCCCGGTGGTCCGTGGAAGGTCTACGGCGTCGCACGGCGGCCCCGCCCCTCGTGGAACGAAGATAATCCGGTCAGCTACATCAGCTGCGATGTATCGGACACGGATGACGCGCAGGAGAAGCTTTCACCTCTCACAGATATCACCAACGTATTCTACGCCACATGGGCCAACAGATCGACGGAGGCCGAGAATTGCGAAGTCAATGGCAAAATGCTGAAAAATGTTCTTGATGCCGTGATCCCTAATTGCCCAAACTTGAAGCACATTTGCTTGGTGACAGGGAGAAAGCATTATATTGGACCATTCGACGCATCTGGAAAGATAGACCCTCACGATCCGCCGTTATCTGAGGATCTGCCCCGGTTGGATCACATAAACTTCTATTATACTTTGGAAGATATCTTGTTTGAGGAGGTCCAGAAGAAAGAGGGCTTGACTTGGTCTGTCCATCGACCTGGTAACATATTCGGGTTCTCACCGTATAGCATGATGAATATTGTAGGCACCCTTGCTGTGTATGCAGCTATATGCAAGCATGAGGGAGCAGCTTTGAAGTTTCCTGGGACCAAAGCTGCTTGGGAAGGGTACTCGGATTGCTCGGATGCAGATCTGATTGCCGAGCATCAGATATGGGCAGCAGTTGATCCTTATGCAAAGAATGAGGCATTCAATGTGTCTAATGGAGATGTGTTCAAGTGGAAGCATTTCTGGAAGGTATTAGCAGAGCAGTTTGGGGTGGAAAACGGAGGGTGGGAGGAAGGAGAGAAGCTTACACTACAGGAATTGATGAAGGATAAAGGTCCTGTGTGGGATGAGATTGTAACTCAGAATGGTTTGTTGCCTTCTAAATTGGAGGACGTTGGGATCTGGTGGTTTGGTGATTTTATACTTGGAAATGAGTGTTTTTTGGATACCATGAACAAGAGCAAGGAGCATGGATTCCTGGGATTCAGAAACTCCAAGAATTCATTCATTTCTTGGATTGACAAGTTGAAAGCATACAAGATTGTCCCCTGATTTGGTTATCTGCATCATCCTTGGCTTGTTGACTGGGTTTGCTTTTGTCTGAGTTTACAGTGTTCTAGTAGTCATGTGGTTGGTTACATGTTGCATCTTCTGTGTCTTGATTTATGTTGTGTTTGTCATCAGAAGGGAATAACGCTGAAAGTGCAGCTCTTTTCTTTATAAATCTTTGAATTGTCTTGTAATGGAAGATAATGCTGTGTTGTTGGTTGTCATCACCCTCATCTTCTTCAATCACACAGCTTGTTCGTAGTCGCACTGGAGTTCACGGAAATTTGAACGAGCCTCCTTGAACTCCCATGCCTCCATACCTTCACGAAAATAAGACCCAAGGTATGGGCCCGCTCTGTAGCAAGTATCATATGTGCGCGCGCGATCAAAGACTCTTGCAATAGCTGTATTGTTGCTGATCGCGCACACAGCACGTTTCACTTCGGCAAGATCGCCTCCAGGAACCACCGTTGGACGTTTGTACTCGATATGGCACTTGAAGTCATCTGGGCACCTGTTGGTTGTCAGTGGCATTTTCTTCATAAACGAAAGTTGAACGGAAAGAGTTCTGAAATATGTTCTCTGTGTTCTTTTGCTACCGCTTTTCGATGTGTTGTAAAAGCTTCCTTGACATCATCCTTGCAACCAACATCCCCACGATAAATCAAACAACCAGCCATGTACCTCCCGTTCCTTGGATCACGTAGAGCCATCATACTTGAGCGGGCAAATACATCACGGGTGATCTCAAATACGGATAGTTCAAAGGGTTTTGTATTTGCAGTTGAGATGGCATATGAGGAGAGCAAGAAATGCAAGGCAGGATATGGTGCAAGACTTTCCTGGAACTCGGCAATGGACCCATAAAACGGGAGGGCAGTAGTAAAGGAAGATATGATTTGGGAAATCAACCGGTTCATATTGGTGAATGTAGGCCTTTTGATTTCCAAACTGTTCTTGCAGATAACATCTATGGCTGCGTTGTCCAAGAGAAATGCGACATCCGCGTGTTACCGAAGGTGATGAGTTGAAAGAACAGCATTATATGCCGCTTCCTTTGCAAGATAATATGCCTGAAACAGAAACAGAACTTGCTTCACTATCATTGCAAAATATTGGAAAGGTATGTACTCGTAATGCAGTAGTCAACAATGGAAATGATTGACACTAATAGAGAGCTATAGCAGATTTGTCACACGAATGACCATCAAGTTAATGTTAAGCACTTCAGGATCACCCTCATGCTCATGAGGATACATTGCAAAGGCAAGCTTGGACTTTTTCTCATAATTGGCAGTAAGTCTTTCTAGGAGGAGTGAACCCAGCCCACAGCCCGTACCTCCACCTACGGCATTGAAAATGAGAAATCCTTGCAAATCTGTGCAGTTATCCGCTAACGCCCTCACCCTATCAAGGCACTGATCAACAATCTTTTATCCACTGCATTGAAATAAAAAAAAAGTTAAAATATCAGAACTGAAGACACAAACATAAAATAAAGCAATATTGCTCATTAGCATCATCATTACTATAGCATTAGAAAGTGAGACGTGTGTTTCAAACAGTATCAACATAAACATCCATTACTCGTCTAATCAGTATCTGTGTAGGCCTCAATCTTCAAATGTCCATTCTTCTGTTTCTGTATCAGGGAGCCCTTCAAGTATCTCAAAATCCTTAAAGCTGCTTCCATATGGTGGATTTGGGGGTTGTGCATGAACTGACTGACAATCCCCACAGCATATGCGATGTCTGGACGTGTGTGTGCCAACTATATTAGCTTCCCCACAAAGTGTTGATATCTTTCTCTATTTGCGCTCTCAGCCCCTTCTTTGTTCTTCAGGTCGTGGTTCACAATCATAGGTGTGTCTACAGGTTTGCACTCTAGCAATCTTGTCTCAGCCAGTAGATCCAGGATGTACATACCCTGTCGAGACCGGAATACATCAATCCCAAGAAAGTACGTTAAGGTTCCCAAGTCCTTCATCTCAAATTCTCTTAATAGATTCTCTCTCAGGCGCTTAATCTCAGCTGCAGCATCTCCCGTGATAATCATATCATCGACATATATAATAAGACACGTGATCCCTGTATCCTGACGCTTTAAGAACAGAGTGTGATCAGCATTACTCTGGCAATATCCGTACTTCTTTATGGCAATTGTGAACCGACCGAACCAGGCTCTCGGGGACTGCTTCAACCCATATAGTGACTTCTTCAACTTGCATAATTCGTTAGGACGAAAGTCCTCTGAAAAATCCGGTGGCACTTCCATATATACTTCCTCTTCTAAATCTCCATGGAGGAACGCATTCTTTACGTCGAACTGATGCAGGCGCCAATATAGGTTGGCTGCAATGGAAAATAGAATTCGAATGGTATCCAATTTGGCAATGGGAAAAAACGTCTCCGAATAATCGATCCCATAAGTCTGGGTATATCCCTTAGCAACGAGGCGAGCTTTGTATCTCTCAATCGAATCACCTGACTTCCTTTTGATAGCGTACACTCATCTGCACCCAACTGATTTCATTCCCGGGGGTAACCAACATTTCTCCCAGGTATTATTCTTCCTCAAGGCCTTCATTTCTTCCTCCATAGCATCTCTCCATTTCTGACTCCTCATAGCTTCAATTTCATTCCGGGGTACCTCATCTGTATATATAGTCGTAGCAAAGGCTCGCGCAGTTTCAGATAGACTCCCCCTGACTAGGCCAGCTACTGGATATCTTTGAGACTTAGGACAATGTTCAGGTGTATACTTCTTTGGCTTCACACCCCTAGTGGTCCGAGGTGATAGTCTGTACCGAGGTGTAACTGGACTCCCTGCATCATAGATACTGCCGTAATCGAGAATAGGAGGAACCTCATATGGAAGTGTACTTACCTGAACATTCGAAGAAGAAGCTAGCTGGAGTAAATCATCCTGGTCTGGGTGTACTATGCCAATATTGTCCTCTCTTGAAGATGGTCTACCTGCCTCATGGGATGACTCTTGCGCGTGAGACACATGAATTGGTATAGATGGTGGTATAGCTTGTGCGTAAGGCACCTGAGACGCATGCGTCAGAGTATCATGACAAAAATCGGGAGTGGGCGCGTGAGGCGCATGAGTTGGCTATGGCGCTGAGGCTGAAGTAATCATGAGCCAATCAAGAGGGTCCTCCTGTCTTACTTCCTCCCCCTGACCCATTGATTGGGACAAGTAATAGTATTATGTCTCAATAAAGTTACAATCCAAAGTTGTGATAAGACGCCCTGTTCGAGGATTAAAACACCGGTAGCCCTTCTGAAGGCCTCCATACCCGACAAATACACATTTTTCGGCACATGCATCAAACTTAGTGCGATGATTTTTAGGGATATGAACATACACAGAACATCCAAATACACGTGGGGTTAATGATAATGATGGAGGGATACGAGTGAAATTAGGAAGAGTTTGAATAGGAGTTTTAAACTTCAAAATCCCAGTAGGCAATCTATTAGCCACGTAGATCGAGGTGGCCACTGCCTCGGGCCAAAAAAAGGATGAGACACGAGATTCAATCATTAAAGCACGGATAATTTCTAGAAGAAAACGATTTTTCCTCTCAGCCACACCATTTTGCTCAGGGGAGTAAGGGCAGGAGGTTTGATGCAACACTCCATTTTCATCACAAAAGATTTTCATTTGATGATTTACAAATTCGCCTCCATTGTCAGTACACGGATTTTGGTCTCAAATTGGGTAAAAACCATGTTGTAAAACTTTGTGAATTTATCAAAAACTTCTGACTTATTCTTCAAGAAATAGACCAATGTCATGCGAGTGCAATCGTCAATGAAAAATACAAAATATTTGAGACCCTGACCCCCAATAACAGGTGGTGGCCCCCAAACATCGGAATGAACTAATGAAAACATAGTCTGGACACGAACATGTTTAGATAAAAATGATTGGCTATGGCTTTTCGCCAGAATGCAAGTTTCACAATTAAAGGGAATGCTAGAAAGCTTAGGAAATAACCGACGTAAATAGGACTGTGATGGGTGACCCAGACGACGATGCCAAAATCAACTTTGGGAGTCTGATGACCCACGAGTCAAGAGTGTCCGTTCTTCTGAAGCGACTTCATCGACATAGTATAGTCCATCCTATACTATGTCGATGGGATAGTCCTTCAGAAAAAAATCTTGTTGTGATTGCCGGAACAATGTCCATGGGATAGTCCTTCAGAAAAAAAATCCTACACCATCTTCAAACTTACCTCTCACAAACATACCAAAGATTCAATATATGTTGAACAGCTGAAATATAGGAAATATATGCTTCAGTTACAGCCAAAACAACAAGATGCAGTACTCTAGTCGATGAAATAACCTAAAGTTCATAGGAAATAGAATACTCAATGAATTCCTTGGCGGTAGGGTTATAAACGAACAGAGTCGTTCGTGACCAGGTTTGTGTTCGGCTCGTTAAAAGCCCGTTCGTTTGGTTCGTTAAAATTAACGAGCTCGAGCCGGAACCTGTGTTCGTGAACAGGCTTAACGAGCTTGAGCTTGTTCGCGAATTTTTAACGAACATTCGCGAACATAATATTAAAATATTATATTTATATAAAATTAAATAAAAAACTAAAATTATAAAAATAAAAAATATGTAAAATTTTAACATACTAAACTTTTTTTTGCGGGGTATTCACAAAAGTAACCTTATGAAAAATTTGTTTTTGAAAAATAACCTTACAAAAAAAAGAATTGCAAATGTAACATCCATCTTTAAAAATAAATAAAAAATCGAATATATTTAAGTTTAGCATAATACTAAATCGTCAACTAACCACCGTTCCTATCAACTAACGTAATAACACCCATTTCCGTCATCCCCAACCACCGTTGCGGTTTTCCGATCGTCGGAAAATACAGATCAATATTTTTCTTCTATTCTCTCCCATTATAGGCTTAATTTTTCCAAAAATACTTTCAAAGAGATTGAGGGAGACTGAGAGACCGAGAGCATCAACAGGCGCAGCATGAATAGGGCGGATCTAATTCGTGTTCTATTTTTAAAGATGAGTTTGATTATGAATTTTAGCTGATTTATGGACAGAATTATTTAGTTCTCGGTATGGGTCATGCATTTTGGTGTGAGAATTTTAATTCCGTGATCCAAACGTTCTTTCTTTGAGTTATTTCAGTCGATTTATTGTCAAGAATACAGGTCACGGCCTGCGTTCGATCACCCGACACCTTGTAGTCGGGATTATCGTGCTTGGTCGAGTAACCTGACTTCTTGATCTAATCTGTGTTCCATTTTTGAAACTGCGTTTAATTCTGAATTCCAGCTGATTTATGGACATGATTATTTAGTTCTCGATATGGGTCATGCATTTTTGTGTGAGAATCTCAATTTCGTGATCCGAACGTTCAATCTCTGGGGTTAATTCAGTCGATTTGTGATCAAGAGACAAGAATACAGGCTGCGGCCTGCGTTCGGTCACCCGACACCTGTAGTCATGATTACCGTGCTTAGTCGAGTAACTCCTTGATTCTACGCGTATTTATATTATATACGCTGCTCTGTTTTCTATTATTTGCAGATGAAGCTGACTTTATTTTATAAGATTGTAAATCTTGATGAAGTAAAGGATCTTTCGGAACTTATAGGAACAGGCATCGCCTGTAGTTTGAGAGTTGTTCAAATCGAGGAGAACCTATCAATCACATCTTTGTTAGATCTTATTTACATTAGATATGGTCTTAGTAGAGATACAATAGATTTAGTTTCACAGTAAAATCCCAAATGAAAGTTCGACCATGCAGCAGAGTCTATCATTTTCCTGCGTGATGACGGTGATATTCTGGGATTTTTAAACCAACGTAAAAATGGGAATTCAACGGGACACACATTGAAAGTTGTTTTGCGTCCAAATGGGATAGAAGAATGCACGCAGGCTGGCTCCATGATTATGCAGAGATATGAGTCCGTGACAATTGATGTGGCAATGGATGAGACCAAAACAAACGAACTGATTGCACGTCAGCTCAATGTTAACAAGAAAGAAGTCGGGATGAACATCAAGGCTAAGTCACCTTGAATAGATGGGTTTGCAGCGACAAATGAATCTAATACGAGATCACACAGTCTTAACTCGCCGGTGCCAGACTACACAAGGATGCATGATGAGAAAGAATTTCGCGACATATATCTCCATTTCGTTCCCATCAATGTACTTTTTCCTCCCCCAAAGGTTCATGGCAAGAAGAGAGGAAGACAAATTTTTTCGCATTCGACATCGAAAGGCGAAGCAATAATGAAGTTCAAGAATCGTTGCCGGAAGTACAGTGTTCTCGGACACTATACAAAGACATGCAACAGCTGACGTGTTGATAAGAAAAACGAAATTACAAGTAGATGGCAGGAGTGAGGGCTGCAGCCTACAGTTCGTATCGTACCCTTTCCAACTTTTCATTTGCCTGCTGAACATTTAATAGAGACTCGAGAATAAGAATTTTGTTGTATTCATTTCATCCATGTAGTTGTTAATTCGGTTATATTCATTTCTTAATAATAATCTATTCATTAGCGTATTCATGTTCTATAGTATAATTCAGCACATCCAATATGTCGGGTATAACGCGACCTATGAGTAAAGCGAGAACCTACGTGGTGATTCCAGATACTGCGTTTGGGCCGGACTTTAGCCATTGTCTCCTTAGCGGCAATTTAAGCTTAATAAAATATATATTAAATTACAGCCCGACCTTGAACATTCGCGGATATCTCGAAAGAGGCATTCGTGCTCCAACTATACTGTAATTAGCACAACATTCGCTGTTTTTTTTGAATAAGTAAGAAGCAGCATCCAGTGTTCTAATTACGTCCGACGGAAATATCGAGACCCATCGTAGTTATTCTGGAAGCATTATTTCGGAAACTATCCTATAATAAGCACATAATCCGTTGTTCTAATCACGTCAGTAATACGTGGTAAACTTGGACATATCGTCGGTCACTAAACATTTAACAATAAACAACCCACCACAGCTTTGTTATACCATAGTAAAATATACCGTATAGCATATTCGGAACAAATACAGCAATTGTCCCGACCTCGGACAATCGTGGATATTCCGAAAGAGGCATTCGTACTCCAACTATCCTATCGTTAGCACAACATCTACTGTTCTAATCACGTCTGATGGTAGGATCGCGACAATGCATGGTACATCCGGATAATTGAAGTCGGTCCATTAACTATTAAACAACACACCCATTAATAAGACCGTGCCCCATTGTGGTTATCCCGGAAGCATTATTCCGAAAACTATCCTGTAATAAATATATAATCAATTGTTCTATTCACGTCAGTAATACTTGGTAAGCCCGAACATGCCGTCGGTCGCTAAACATTTAGTAATAAACAACTCACCATAGCTTTGTTATATCATAATTAAATATCCCGTATAGCATATTCGGAACAAACACAACAATCGTCCCAACCTCAGACAATTGCAAATATCCCGGAAGAGGCATTCGTGTTCCAACTATCCTGTAGTTAGCACAACATTCACTATTCTAATCACATCTGACGGTAAGATCACGACATTGCGTGGTACACCCGGATAATTGAAGTTGGTCCATTAATTATTAAACAAACACACCTATCGATAAGATCGTGACTCATCGTGGTTATTCCTAAAACATTATTCCAAAAACTATCCTGTAATAAGCACATAATCAATTGTTCTATTCACGTCAGTAATACATTGTAAGTTCGGACACGCCATCGGTCCCTAAACATTTAACAATAAACAATCTATCACAGCTTTGTTATACCATAATTAAATATCTCGTATAGCACATTTCGAACAAACACAGCAATCGTCCTGACCTCGGACAATCGTGGATATTTCGAAAGATGCATTCGTGCTCCAGCTGTCATGTAGTTAGCACAGCATTCGCTGTTCTAATCACGTGATGGTAAGATCGTGATAATGCGTGGTACGCCCGGATAATTGAAGTCGGTCCATTAATTATTAAACAAACATATCCATCGATAAGAACGTGATCCATCGTGGTAATTTCGGAAACGTTATTCCGAAAACTATCATATAATAAGCACATACACAATTGTTCTATTAAAAAAAATTGTTCTATTCACGTCGGTAATACGTGATAAGTCCGGACACGGTGTCGGTCACTAAACATTAAACAATAAACAACCCACTACAGCTTTGTTATACCATAATTAAATATTCCGTATAGCATATTCGGAACAAGCACAGCAATTGTCCCGACCTCGAACAATCGTGGATATCTCGGAAGAGACATTCGTGCTCCAACTATCCTATAGTTTTTTTAGGTAGGTAACTGTCCTATAGTTAGCACAGCATCCGCTGTTTTAATTACATTTGACGGTACAATTGCGATAATGCGTGGTATACACAAATTTTTAATTCGGGCCCTAAATTCTACTCGAATCGGGCCCTAAACCATAGAGACGTTAACTACTTGACTAGACGTGGTATACCCGAATACGTCGAGTTGGGCTCTAAAACTAGAGGTTTATCAATGACGAGTACTACGCGACTTGTCGTGGTGTACCTGAATACAATAGTCGGGCCCTAAATCCTAGAGGCGAGAACAATTTCGACAAATACACGACTCAACGTGGTGTATCCGAACACTTTAATCGGGTCCTACACCCTAGAGGCTAGAACAATTTCGACAATTACGCGACTCCACGTGGTATACCCGAATACTTTAGTCGGGGACCTAAACTGTGGAGGCTAGAACAATTTCGACAATTACGCAACTAGACATGGTATACTCGAATACTTAGTCGGGATCAAAACCCTTGAGGCTAGAATAATTTCGACAACTACGCGACTAGACGTGGTGAACCCGAATTAATCAGTTGGTCCCCATACCCTAGATTCATAAACAACCAGGACCCAATAATTTTTCCTAAATTCGACTTCCTGAGTAGTGTTCGAGAAGTCGGCCGCCCCTGCAATAAGTTGCCCGACTAGTCGACCAAAATCTCGTTGGCGTCCCGTTTTGGGCCTAATTGACGTGGTTGGGCGGCTACCCTGGCCGATAAGTCAACTGCCATGGCTGATAAGTCGGCCGCTCCCAGTCTGTTCGGCCCAAAATGGCCTAATTTTAAATTTTTATTAAATTTTCTCTTCCTTTTTATTTTAAAATGGCCCAATTTCAAGTTTTAACATAACGCAACTAACACAAAAAAAGTTCTAACCTAACGCAACTAATAAAAAAAAGTTCAAACCTAACGCAACTAACAAAAAAAAGTTTGAGTCGGATCACGAGGCTGAGAGTGAGACCTAGACTGACGAAAAAGAAGGACTACCTATGGAGATTAATGATGAAATTTGATATCTAAACTATTTGAATATTGTTTTGCAA
>JAOYMZ010000016.1:287969-299229 GCA_025802335.1 Pinguicula primuliflora | reverse complement strand
AACAAGGACCATATGTTCGAGTCTTACCTCAGCGGAGTACCAAGGGCATTCCAGCCCGCAGATATTCATCTGATCATTTTCCTGGAGAGAAGAGGTATCCAATGGCCAGTCTATTCAGGGGAGGGGAATCTGAGTCCGCAAAGGCATTTGAACAGGGACCATATGTTCGAGTCCTACCTCAGCGGAGTACTAGGGGCATTCCAGCCCACAGATATTCACCTGATCATGTTCCTGAAGAGAAGAGGTATCCAATGGTCAGTCTATTCAGGGGAGGGGAATTTGAGTATGTAAAGGCATTTGTGACAGCACTATATGATGTAACAATCTCGAGAACTATTGAGGAGGCTCTAACACTATCTGAGTGGAAGCAAGCTATGAGAAACAAAATCGAAACTCTAAGTAGGAATCAGACCTGGATGAAAAAGGAACTGCCACCTTGAGTACGTCCTGTGGGATGTAAATGGGAGGCGAGGCTTGTAGCTAAGGGTTACACACAAACCCTTGGACTTGACTATTATGAAACATTCTCATCGGTGGTAAAGATTGACACCATTCGGGTTCTTTTCTCGATTATCGCCAATCTGGATTGGCCCTTGCACCAGTTCGATGTAAAAATGCTTTCTTACATGGAGATTTGGAAGAAGAGGTATATATGGAACCACCACAAGGTTACTCTCATGATTTTCGAGTAGGAGAGGTGTGCAAACTGAACAGAGCTTTGTATGATCTGAAGTAGTCTCCATGTGCATGGTTTGGGAGGTTTACATCGCCATGAACAAGTTTGGATATACACAGAGCAACTCTGATCTGCCTTATTCATTAAGAGACAGGGGGAGAATGTGACGTGTCTGCTTATCTACATTGATAATATGATTATAACAGGAAATGATTTTGTGGAGATGGATGACCTGAAGAAGAAGTTGTTTGAAGAATTTGAAATAAAGGACCTAGGACGATTGAAATGCTTTATTGGGATTGAAGTGATGAGATCGGGAATTGGGATACATATTTCTCAGAGGAAATACATACTTGATCTGTTGGCAGAAACATGACTACTAGACAGCAGGCCAGTTGACGCACCTATGACACCTAACCATGGTCTGAGGATAGTTGCTGGAACTGAGAGTGCAGATTGGGAATGATGTCAACATCTAGCAGGGAAATTAATTTATCTCATGCATACCCGGCCGGACATTGTTTATGCTGTTGGGGTGATAAGTCAGTTTATGCAAAATCTACAGAAAGAACACATGGAAGCTTCCTTGAGGATTGTAAGGTACCTGAAAGGTACTCCAGCCACCGGCGTGCTATTCAAGGAAAATGGACACCTAAAAATGGAAGTATACACAGACGCGGACTGGGCAAGAAACTTGGTAGATAGGAGGTCTACCTCTGGGTACTTTACTATTGTAGGAGGAAATTCGGTGACATGGAAGAGTAAGAAGCAAAAGGTTGTAGCACTATCAAGTGCAGAGGCAGAGTTTAGAGGAATCTCAAGAGGAGTAACTGAAATATTATGGAACAGAAAACTGTTGACTGAACTAGGATTTCCACCTGAGGGACCATGCCCTCTACATTGTGATAGTCGGGCCGCGATACAGATATCTGAGAATCCAGTCCAGCATGATAGGATGAAGCATGTGGATATTGATCGACACTTCATCATGGAGAAGCTGAATGACAAGATCATATCTCTTCCCTTCATAAGATCCGAGGACGAGTTGGCGGATGTTCTAACTAAAGCAGTTACAGGATGAGCTTTCCATGATTCATTGTACAAGTTGGGCATTGGACATCCCATTGCCCAACTTGAGGGGGAGTGTTAGCAAATGCCTCGAGACCCGTGTGTTAGAAATTGCCTCAAGCCCCCATCCTCCATTATTTTCAAGTGCATTGAATAAGTGATAGAAATTGCCTCGAGCTACTCCAATCTTGTCTGGCTTGAGAGTTCCCATCCTCCATTGGGTGGCATTTATTGTGTGTGGAGTAGCTCTATATAATGTACATACCATATCTGAAAAATGATACGTGAAAGAGGAGTGAAAAATAAAGTAGAAGAATTCTTCCCGTTGAGTAGAAATTTCTTCCGAACCACGTAAATCTATGTTGTGTGAATTCTTTTATACTAAAGTTATGGAGGGAAAAAAGAATTTGGTGTGGGAGTGAAAGGAACCAAATTTTATAAATAAATATGTTACATAACTTTTGGTTATAATCGTAGTGGAGGACTGCAAGAACGTGTTTAATCCTATAAAAGAGCAACTCACAACCATAACAAATTGTCCAACATCAATTTATGGATTTTCGTATGCTAAAAATATCTGGGTTGACTAAATTGGTCTTGAGCATAATCATGATTTGGATGTGGGAAAAACAATTTCTCAGGTGCAATCATACATCCCTATAAATGTGAAAACGACATTTGAGATGAATCAAATAGTCATAATGAAAACTTCGAAGACGGTCAGTGCTTATACAATCTCAGTAGGCAGAGTTGAAAAATTAATATGGGTAGAAAATGATGCAAGGAATCACTTGGCTAGAGTTAGGAGAACATAACTGAAGGAAAGGGATGCCCAAGCCATGCTGAGTTACTTCAGGAAAATGCAAGCAAACAACCCTAAATTCTTTCATATACATATGAGGTTGATAATCAAAATAGGTTGAGAAGTGTATCTTGGGCAAATGCAAGGAGGGGGCATAACATCATTCAAAGAATTTGGAGATGCTATAACTTTTGACACGACTTACTTAGTTAACAGATATGATATAGCTTTTGCACCATTTGTTGGTGTTAATCATCATGGACAATCTCTGTTCGAGAAGTATGTTGTCTTAGACGCTTAGGCGTCGCCTAGGTGCTTGGATGTCGCCCTCTACCTTATCCGAATTCTCGCTTAGACTAATTATAAGCCCACTTAGGTGGGCGCCTAGACAGCCTAGGCACTGAGCGACACCTGACCGCCTAGGATCCGCTTAATGCTATTTCGAACACTGTGGGCAATAGATATTGCTTGGTTGTGGTTTTATCTTTAGACATTGAATTATTTGAGTGGTTGTTCAATTCTTTTCTTGATTGCATGATTGGTCTTCCTAATGCCATAATTAATGATCAAGATAGGGCCATGTAAAATGTCATTGTTAATATTTTTCAAAATGCACGCCATCATTGGTATATTTGGCATATCTTACGGAAGATGCCTGAGAAGTATGGAGGATATATCATACATCGATTGTGAATTATACTTCATCTGACAATCTGACGGTTCACATTAAATTGGTCATTTAAGTCATTTTAAGTGACATCTAATCTCAGTCATCAGATTGTCAGATGAATGATTTATATTATAACTGAATACAATAACACTTACTGAGCACAACAACATTTAGTAGCTGGTGTTGCACTGAAAATTTTCAAATGTCGGACGCTATGTACCGAACGATATTTTTTATGTACCGAATTCTAATCCTGTCTTTCTAGTATTGATTTGATGACTAGGATTAGATCATTTAAGTTAAATAAATATTTAAATCATGATCGTTTACTGTTGATCTGACGACCAATATTAAAATTCGGTACATAAAAAATATTGTTGATACGTCCGACACTAGAAAATTCTCAGTATTGCACACATATATAACATTCTATAATCAAGGTAGAGATTGCAACATCCAACTCACTTCAACAGGAACTGCTTGTGGATTAGAAAACCCGAATTCATTTGGGATTATAATCCTCATCGGAAAGTCATGAACGTGGAAGAAGAGGTGGGGCGACTGAGAGAAGAGATCAAGCGTCTCGGAAAGCCACAAGATGATGGCTCTTACAAGGTAATTCGCTGATCACCTTCACTTCCCATCTTAATTTGGAATCTGAAAAGGGGTTCCGATTGAGTGTGCTTGGAGGAAATATGATTAGTGGGCATCAGATCTGATGAAATTTGTGGGGATGCTAACCGTAAGAACTGTACTTCAGGAGTAGTGCTTGCTCCGTTCCATTATAGCAATGGATCTTTGTAGTCTTCTAAAAGCATGGCATTTTGGCTTTCCAGATATCATTTGACTTTGTTTCTAGGTCTGGAGATCATTGTACTTACCGCCTTAAGCCTGAGCATCTGCTGTCCAGCATCTTCGTTGTTTTTCATATAATGTCTGTGTATTGTGGATTCACAAATCATCCCTAACAACAATGTTCAAAAAAGCTCTGAAATTGCAGAGTGGTAAGCCCCCTAATCGGCCTAGTGATTAGACAACATTCGAACATTGTGTGTTATTAACAGCGAGTTTGCAATTTGTTAGTTTACCAACAAATTCATACAAGTTGATGCTGTACTGTACATCAGCATTTCCTTCTCTGAGTAAACACCTCTGCGAACTCATTTTGTCCTCTCAGTTAATGAGTACCAAACCAGAAAGTTGTGAGCAGTTGCATCCACTCAAACTTTATATTGCTAAAGATGAAATCTTTCTTTCTTATTATGCAGGTTACGTTTGGTGTGCTGTTTCATGACGACCGGTGCGCAAACATCTTCGAAGCTCTCGTTGGAACTCTACGAGCAGCAAAGAGGCGTAAAATTGTTGCCTATGATGGTGAACTGTTGTTGCAGGGAGTCCATGATAATGTTGAGATTACTATGAAATCAGAAGGAGATGCTCTTGTTAAGACCTAAACATCAGCGAAGAATATACATCATCGTCATTGTCAGCTGCAACTCCTGATGTTTACTTCCGTATTTGTCTCCGATTCTACGATGGAATTATCTGTAATTCAACTTGATGTAATAACTGTTCCATTTGTCAAAGATAGATATGACTTGCATTTGCCAAATAATTTGAAGTGTTCTGTACAATGAATTCTTTTATGATACATCGAAACACTGTTTAGAAGCAGTATCACCTATCAGCTCTGTTCGAGAAGTATGTCGTATAAGCTGCTTAGGCGCCGTCTAGGCGCTAGGATTTTGCCCTCCGCCTTGGTCGAACTACCGCTTAAAAGCCTGCTTAGAAGGGCATCCAGGCTTTTTAGGCGCTGAGCAGTCTAAGCTACTTAGGCGTTGGCCGCTCAGGATTCACATAGCGCTTTCTCGAACACTGTCTATCAGTAGCTCAAACACTAATATAGAGGTACAGGTTCGATATTTTTACCTATAAATAAAAGCAATGTCAATTCAAACATTCCCAACACCTTGTCCTCTATACTATTTTTTTAATAATGTAGGAAACGCTATCAAAATTGGTAAATACAATACAATACCGTAATAATAAGTGTGCCTTACCTCCTTACCGTGGAGGTAAGGCACACTTGACTTAAAAGTAATACCACATTTATTTATCAAAAAAAAAAGTTGCAAGGTTTTGATCGAACTAATCTGGAGGTCTAAAAAAAGTTTCAAGCTTTTGTTTATTCATTTATTTTCATACTACGTTTTTCTCATAGGTTTCTCTCTGTATTCCTGTGGCTATGACATAAGATGTTGGGTGGGGATAGGGGCGGCCGCCCCCAATGTGGGTCTCCCCTCCACCAAATTTGGAACCTGAGCCAACAATATTCAGTGTCTTGAATGAAAATTATATTTCACATGAACCATTATACAGTATGTTCACCGTATGATATAACACACATGCCAGCAGCAATCATCTTTCAGTTTCTTGTGCATTCTGTGCCTAAGAAGATACACTACTGCGCAAGGGATCAGAAATGACTTGGGGTTCGAAGTCTGGCTTCAGGTAACGAGCAAGGAGATCTGCGTATATTTCATAACGTGCAGTCATGCGAAAACCCCACTTGTCCTTGAGCTGTCTGCACAGATTGAGATCCATGTCCGATATCAGCAACCCATCCTTGTGACGGGAGAGAGATGGAGTGCAAGAAGAATCAGGGGATGAGATGTGGCTGGAGCCATAGAAATGTCCGAAATCGACGTGCTGTGGCTTCCCGTCTCCTGAGGTGAAAGGGTTCGGGAATGTTTCCGTGCCAACACGGTTGATGGAGCACACGAAGTAACTGTTTGCTATTGCTGCATTGCGTGCCTGCAACATATTGTTGTTCAATGTCAACTTGAAGATCATATTAGGACTTATCACAGCACAAATCACCATGCGCGTGCATTGTACATATGAAGTTTAAATGGCAAAGATGGCGAGAGGAACAAAGTAGTACCTCAATGGGCCACATTGGTTCACTGAGTTCGCCGACGGTTGCGGAAGGGTTAAAAACAATCTCAGCACCATTTAAGCCAAAAGCTAACCAGTTGAGAGGGTGATGCCTTCCATAACAAATGTTGACAGCAATCTTGCCATAAGCTGTCTCAAACACGGGATGGCCGGTATTCCCTTCCATATAATATGTACTCTCATTGAAGTCTCCAACTCTAGGTATGTGATTCTGCAAAATCACAGCAGAATCATTTTCGTAAATATATTCACTCCAATACAACAAACATTATCAGGTAGATCTCTCAGTTTACCTTCCTATGCTTGCCTATTATGTTGCCATGATTTCCAATCATTACTGCTGTATTCCACACAACCTCCCCATGCTTCACATCCCTCTCAAGAATAGGACTAATTATAACCATGTTGTGTCTCCGGGCAAATCCCTGAAGAAACTGCGTTGATTCTCCATCTATTGGCTCTGAGAATTCACACCACTTCTTCTCACGGGTGCAAAAGGCAAATGGCATCATCCATGCCTCCTACATTTTGAATTTCGACGGTTAATCTCATTGCACAACAAATGATCTGTCATGGCATTTGCAGTATACCTGTAAGCATAAAATGTTTACTCCAGAAGCACCAGCTGATTCAATTATAGGAGCCAATTTCTGAAAGATGCCATTTTTCTGATCTTGCAGTGATGCTGTGGTTGGAAGGGCTGTAGAATTCTGTATCAAACCCACTCTTACAATTCGAGGTTCTCTAGACCACTCCTTCTCAGCGCTAAATGAAAATGCCTGCATTTGAAAATCCAAAGTAAGAGGAATGCTGTGAAAATCACAAGTGTCCCGGAAAATGCATGCTGCCACTCTAAGCTAGAAACATGTTCCACCTCAAACCGATTCAAAACTCATCCTATCATGTTGAAGATGTATTTAAAAGATTCATGTATAGCCTGCAAATGCGGATCATTAACTGTGTTCACCTGTAGATCAAAATTGTGTTTTAAAGCAAGAGATTTTGCAGACTCCGGAACGAAGGCAGTGGCAAGTTCTCTTCCACAGTTGAGCCCAATGAGTAGCCGGCTGACTTCCTGGTGAACAAAGATCATCACTACAAATCACAAATCTTGAAACCTTAAAATAGCTTGTGTAGTAGAACTTTTGGTAACATGCCTACGACTTCTCGCACATATATATATATATATATACAACCAGCTTCATATAGTCAGTTTCGTGTGGACAGTTTTCCTTGACAATTTTTTCGTAGCAGTAAAGACTAACAGTAAAGACCTTGACCATAAGCCAATGAGTAACATATGAAAGAAATCGAATTAATGGATTCATACATCCTCCGCTGCTTAGTATTGCATCAATGGAGTAAATTGATGAAACACAACATCAGAAAATCAACCAACCATATAAAGCAGAATCACAATTACTGAAGAAAAAAGATAGAAGCTAACCTGAAAAAGGTGGGGAGGGAGTGAAGATTGAAGGAGTCGGTGCAGAGAATCGTAACCACCAATGGAACCATCTTTTGGGACCTCTGTAACCCCATTTTCAGGAAGGGTTTCGTCTTCCTTTCTCTCCATATTTGTCCTCAATTTGAACTCACAGCGATGGAATTTTGCTCGATTCTGGATAACGCCGCAACGATTCCTTTCTATACCGACTTGACCCAAAATCCTGCAGAGAATCTTGTCGGAAGTGTTATGTACTCCGAACACAGGCCCAAGTTCTCTTGGGCTTAACTTTCCTCCATCTGGTCCTGCTGATGATAAAGTTTGATTGGGACGCCACCAACTTTGTCATCTGCCTCCACGTGGGGTTTGAAATCATCCAACCCCCAAATCGCATTTGGGAAATTTTGGTTTATTGATCTTGAGTGACTGTTAGAACTTAGAATCCATAAAAGGAGTTTGTCGAGAAATTTCGCAAGGGACTCGATCCAAAACTTGTCACTGTGGTGATCATTACAAATTCAAATTTCTCACTAATCCTTCCCTGTCAAGACAGCCTGCCTAATCGTAATTTCCGGTGTAAATGGAAGCTGAGAACTCGGGGGGAGGCAACCCCAATAGTCGGACCGGGATCGATCCGGAGCGAGGTCCGCCGTCAGCTGCCACCGGCAGGGTCCGGTCTAGGCCTGACCCGTTCTTGGTAACCTGCCGATGCTTCAGCGTCATTACTGCTTTGGCCGCCATCCTATGTATTGCTGTAAATGTTCTCGCCGCTGTCCAATCCTTCAAGAACGGATCTGATGTAATTTTATGTGTTTATTCTTCTGCTTGTTTAATGTGGGAACTTTTTTATGGGTGAAGTGATGGTGAACTCGTTTTGTCTAGATATTCGATGGGATATTCCGGTGTTATGCTGTGGTCATTGCAGTTTTTGTGGTGGTTGCGGAGACGGAGTGGGAGTATTTTATCAAATTTTCCAAGGTTCCATCTCAAAATTTTTGTTTGGTGATATTATTTTCAGAGATTTCACGTCCTCGTGCATGAACTCCACTCACATGATGGTGCAGGTTCTGGAGTTTTGGGCAGGCAGGGGAATGCTACAAATCTTGTATGTTCAGCTTTTTGATTGGACTTGATTTTGTGACTACAACTAGCCAATTTCATATGAATTATCATTAGCTATCTTTGATGTATTCAGGTTTGTCAATTTTCTGTGGCCAGATATTGTTCTATGGCTATGGGACCTGGTTGAAATTAATGTCTTGAACCATTTTTTAAGTTTAGCATGTGTTCTCCTTGCCTAATCACTACAGGAAACTGAATTACATCAGTGTGGTGGTTAGTATTTGTCTAATCTTAGAAATGGCATTGTGTTTGCACCTAAAATTCTTTTTTTCCATCTCTATTTGCAGAGTATAGGAACCGCTTACATGCTGCTAGTCTCAGTTTGTGCTCATCTTATTCTTGATTTCTCTCAGTGTTGCAGTCATGACCAGAGCTTATCCTGAATATCTAAGGAACCATCAAGAGCTTTTTCTTCTCCAGAGCATCGCAAGCTACTTGCTCCTTGCGTGCGGAGCGGTTTATATGATCTCTGTAAGTTAAGAATAGATTGAGACTGGTTACCACCCCTACCCCGGACCCTTTTGGCAGTTTATAAAGTCTGATATATATATGCTCCTACCTCGTGATGGTTCATTGTACTGCTGTCTGGTTTTGTTTCATTACTGCATTTCCGTGCATAGCTCTAATTTGCATCCTGAGCTTGAACTCCTCCTTCAGGGAATCCTGTGCATTGGGGTGGTTAAGCGTGCTCGTCAAAAGAAAGAACTTACCCGAGAGCAAGCAGCGAAAGATCTTGCGGTAATCTAACAAAAACACTGTCTTCTATGATGCCTGTGAGACTAGACTATCACACAACACTTTGTTTCGCATTTTCCATCTTAGACTGATGGCTGGCTTAAACCTGAAACAATGGTTAAAGCTGTTAATAGCGTTCAAGGAAAAGAGAATGCTCATTATTCCGTAGCTAGCTTACCCCCATCGCCTGTCCTCTTACTAAAAAAAACACCGGTTCTCTTGCTTTTATCATTCTGTAACTGTTCTGTTCTGCTGAGATCTCTTCATACGATATATTACATCTTATCCTCTTCGACTTGTCATTTCAGGAACTTGATCGTCGTCGTGAAGAACTTGAGTCGCTGTTAGTTCCTGAACATGTTTGATTTCTGACTCTGCGTCTGCTAGACTGCTACAACCTGATCATGTTTGTTTCTTGCATTGACCATCAAGTTTAGTCTTGAGCAGCTGCAGCTGCAGCTGCAGACAGTTATATGAAGCAGGCAGGAAGGGGGCTTCTGAGTTCTGCCCCCTCTTTTGAGTGATTGTGTATACTTGAATGTACTTAATCTATTTTTGTGGAGTATATTGACATTCATATTTATTTAATGATGTGGTTTGGGTTGACATTTTCATATACACTTAAAAAATATTTATTAATAATTGTGGCTATAAATTATGGAAAATGCTATTTTTACACACTTTTTTTTTACACTTGACATTGTGATGTGGTAACAATCACATCCACAATTAAAAAAATAAATAATATAATATGTGGTTGTGATGTTTGACACATCACAATATCAACCAATAATGTCAATAAAGTGTGTACAAGTAGCATTGCTCATACATTATACACACGGATTGATCGATAGGATATATACAAAAAAAAATTTATATGTACATCTAAAAGTATAATCTATACTTAACACCATCTTTCGTCAAAATTGATTGTACAAGTGGAAATGTTATGCATAGGAGATTAAAAGCCCCATGTTTAGATGCGGTTCCGGCGACTTTATCGTCGAAAATTTCTAAAACACTTTCCCCTTTAGTTAAGTAGTCCTTAATAGGGTTTTAGAAATTTCTGACGACGAAGTCGCCGAGACCGTACCAAAACATGTGGCTTTCGATCTCTTACGCATTGACTTTTCAATGTTGCAACCAATTTTGATAACGGATGATGGCAAATATGAGTTGTAATTTTAGTTGTACATATAAAGTTGTACATTCCAACATTCCTATATATATTTATATGTAGGAAATCAAAAAATCCATCTTGGGTAGGGATGACAGAATTGTCCACCCCACTGTCGGGTAGGTCCGGGTCTGTGGTCCTGGACCCATCCCGGACCTGGACCCAGCCTATTTAAAAAATATATATTAAAAGTTTTATGTTTAATTAGAGGATTTTGTGAAGTCTTTCCATGTAGAAGCATAATGTATACCGGTTAGGCATGTATCAGTTTACATACTTACCTGAGCAAAGATTTCTCCCAGCAGGAAGTTACTGAATAAAGCCAGTTTGATGGAAGTTTAGCATGCTTCTCTGTCAGCTGAATCATACCTACAAGCAAAAAACGACATCAGGCATGGAATATCCTTGAGAAATCTGCAAAATCTAAAGTTTCAGGTATTAGAGTTTGAAATGATCAGACCGGGGGATTCAATAGAACGAGATTACTAAGTTTATCCTGATGATCTTTGGCATATTTCACCACAATTGGAGAGAAATAACCCTATAAATAAAATATAAGATTGATTAGTTCTATATATATACACAGATAGATGGAGAGATGCACA
>JAOYMZ010000016.1:276671-287869 GCA_025802335.1 Pinguicula primuliflora | reverse complement strand
AAAACAAATAGTTGCTAAACAATTCTTCCAGTTTTAATTCACGTGAACTTAATATAGCAAACTTATCCTTCCTACTATAACTATAGGGGGATTATCAAGATTTGTCGTGACTTCAGACACGGGTTATAATCTAGTATTTGAATAAAAATATGGTGGTAGGTGAATCAAGGAACCAACGAACAACATGTACACTTAAGACATTGAAAATGCAATCCACGTGTTGCAATTAACAAATTTATGTGCACAAAACAATAAACGCCAAAGTGGGTCCATGAGAACTAGAAGGCGAAGAAGATAGGAAATAGGATAAGGACTGGATCGGATCGAAGGATGAGTCACACACTCGACCACACATAGTTTATTTAAGCGCTAAGTGGATTGACTGCACATGAATTGTTTATTGCTTTCTACAATGGTCTGGAACAAATGGAGATTCAAATAACATTTAGATCAAACAAAAAATAAAAATTATATTAACCCCCCATCACTTTTACACCAACTTCCATGCGTCACCATCATTAGACCGTCTAACTTTAACACCACAAAATTTGTATTGTTATTGTATATCATTCCCCACACAAAAGAAAATATATATGGTCGGTATTTGTTTGAATATATTTCTTATTTTTCTAAGGGTCATGTTTTACCAAACGGCGGTCGGAATGTGGGATTTGGACTAGCATTAATTTTTTTCGGAGTTGCTTCAGAATGGATGTGATTTTCGTCGACGGTGTTTAAGATCAGCCAGGATAAATTGTCATGAAAAAAAATAAGTTGTTTCATAATCCGAGCAAAGGTACAAAAATTGATCTAGTTTAAGATAACGATTTTGAAAGTCTCAAAAACAAAGTTGTATGCATATTATGCATGTATCATACGGGTAATCCATTACCACATGATAGAATTTGTATAGCCTAACTTCAAAAAACTCGCACGACCTCTATTAGGGGCTCGCGGGTTCACTCCCAAATTCTCGGTCCCCAAATTGGGAAGAAAGGAAATTTTGGACTTTTTGTAAATATTATACTTTTAAGTAATGAAATTGATTTTACTTTGCTAAAAAAAATATGCATGGAATTCTTTATGTATGTTCAAACATCATATAATATAAATCGGTGCAACTAATCTTTCAAAATAGAAAATAAGTATATTCGTGGGAAAGAACTCTAAACTACTAGAAAATACCCCATTTTCGTACCATTTATAATCCTCGAGATCCGAAAAAAGAATAATTAGTTTGTTTAATAAGTAAAAAAATAGAATAATGATATGCTTAGCAAAATAAATGTCGGTAAGCTCAAAACAAAAATGATTTTCAATGACTATAATAAAATGTAAGATGGATAGCGAAGGCAAAATTATCATGTAATAGGTGATTTCTGAATTGTTCGTAAATTTTGATCTTGACACATCTATCACAAATAAAAAAATTAAAACCTATATATATTAATGTATGATGGTTTTGGCACTTTCAATTGTACATTTACAATCTTATTAGTGAATTAACACTTTTTGCCTTTTTTTACAATCTTTTTCAATCCTTTTCATTAACCCTCAAACTCTAGGCACATCGTAATTTTACGACAGTCGCCATTGAACCATCATTTTTTTCCTTTTTCTTTCGACGACTTTTGCAGTGGCGCTTCATTCTTCCATTCTTCATTATCAAACAATTGCTTCAATTTTACCGTGACTTTGGACATGAGTTATATCTAGTAGGTTTTAAAATAAAAAAATTCAACATAAATTTCAAACGATATCTTTTTTATTGTTAAAATTAAAATTTAACCTATTTAAAATTTAAGACCGATATTTTTGGTAGACGTTTAGGGTTTCGATATTTCTAGCATTTTTGAAAGAAAAAAAATATGTGGATGTCCGATCCTTCCAGATCTTCAATTTCCGTGTGGCGCCATATCGTTTCGCCGAGTCTTGTTTCCCCGTCGCCATTTGCGACAGACGCATGACCGCACAAATCTAATTGAGATTAAAAAGAAAAGAAATAAAGGAAATTCAATTCATTGTCCTTGAAAATTTCCCTCCTCTGTTATTATTCCTCCGTGAAAAGCAGAGTTAACATTCATCTGACCTGTGCTTGTGGTTTTGTTGATCCGAAAAGGCAGTGGTATTAGAGATGGAAGTTAAAAATTCTAGTCCCCAGCACTCCACCATACAAATATGGATGAATTTATATGCATTTCTCGTAAAATTTTCGAGATCCTAAAAAAGAGTAATGATGAGCAAAAATGATTTTCAATTACTAAAATAAAATATAAGTTCAATTCCAAAATTTTCATGTTGTGATTTTTGAACATTTTGGTTTTGCCAGCTTCATCATAAATAAAAAAATTAAGATCAATAAATATAAGAAGAATAAATTTAATCCAAACTTTAAATGTTATTAAAATTAAAAATTTAGATCGATTTTATAATTAATTTATGTTACACTTTATTTTCGTAGACGGAAAGTATTTTTAGCTGCTGTTGAAAGAATAAAAATGTGTCCAAGTCCGATCCTTCCACATGTTCAAGTTTTTCGTGTGGCGCCAAATCGTTTCGCCGAGTCTCGTTTCCCCCGTCGCCGTACGTGACAGACGCGTTACCTAGCAAATCTGATTGAGATTTTAAAAGAGTAATGAAGAAAGGAAATTCAATTAAGTCCTTAAAATTTCCCTCCCCTGTTATTCCTCCGTGAAAAGCAGAGTCAACATTCTTCATCTCCCTGGTGCTGTGCCTGTGGCTGGGGTGAAGTTGGACAAGAGTTTGATCCGACAAAAGAGTTGGATTTGCACCTTCTTCGAACCCGTTTCCTTTCTTTGACGGTTTGACCGCCATTTTTCATCTTCCATCTCTAATCACACCAACAAAATAATTGCCCACGATCCAAACTTTATTTGCCTGTCTGCGTCTTCACCAATTATCCTGTTTTGGTTGGGAGGGGGAAGGGAAGGGATCGAATACAGAGATACACAGAATATCTCTATCTCTCTTCGCTACTTTTATTTTTTTTTGGCGTTTTTTTGTTTTATATTCTTATCCCCTTATCTGAATTTCCGTCATTCGGGGTATCAGCTTTGTCGGAGGATTTAGCCATTGAATTCCGAAAATTTATGCTAGATTCCTCCAGGCTCCATCACTTCTGTTCTTGAATAAAAAAGAAAAATAATAGAAAAGGTATGGTTTATTGCTTGCTTTTTACGAAAGTGGGGGGTTGTCGATAGATTGAGGAAATTTTGGGCGATTGCTGTCATCCGGGTGAATTGGTTTTGTTTTTCAACTTCCTATCTGTTTCCCATCTGCCTGTCTAAATTCCTGGGTATTGGAAGGGAAAGAAACCGCACTTTATCGAGGAGGCAAAAACTTTAATCTTCTGGGTTCTCATCGTCATCGGGATCAGATTTTCATACTCAAAACAAAACTTGAATTCCCGATCTGGGTGGGTACTAAATACCCAGATAATCAGGCGGCTGTCCTGTCCTGTGGATTGGGTTTGATCCTTTCACCATGGCCAGCAATTTCACCAGTCTTGATAGATGGAGGGATTATTTTCGATCTGCCAATTCCGATATTTTCGATATAATTGAGCATGCAATATTGGTCGCCGCTTCCGATTGTCCCTATGACTTCAGATTGAAGAGGGATCGGATTGCGGAGTTACTATTCTCCTGCAAGTCTACAAAGTGTGTCGGGTGTGATAAGATTGAGTTGGCTGTGCCGAATGGGGAGGATTTGGGAAGGAGTGAGTTGAAGTGCAAGAGTGCGATTGAGGCTGGAGGAAGCAAAGATACAAAGGAAAGCAAGGTGAATAGCTGTAGCAGAGATGATGATCACAGAGAGGGGAGGGTGATGAATGCGAATCGGGTCAGCAATTACAGCTATGGGGATGCGGAAGCTTTGACCGATGAGATCGAGGAGGCGTATCAGATTCATGAAGAGGTCTTGAGGATTAAAGAAATCATTGACAACAGTCGAGAAGAGGTTTGTTTACTTCGAATTCGCAGTCGAAACTTATCTTACATATTGATCGCCTGGGATTGAATTGTTTTTGTTGGTGTTGAAATGTTCTGGACTGTTGTTCGTTTGTTCTAATTCATGCCTTCTCTTTCTTGGCAGTCTGATTCATTGTTGTTTGATTCTCTGAGAAGGCTTCAGCTGATGGCTCTGTCTGTGGAGACTCTAAAGGTTCAGCTAAAACCTGTTGCAACTTTTTTTAGATTCATTTGTTTCAATAGCATCTTAATCCATTTCCAGAGTTTACATCAAACTTTTCTTAATTTTCTTCCCTCTCCCTTTTCAGGATACAGAGATTGGAAAGTCTGTTAATGCTCTTCGGAAGCACGGATCCAAGGAAATCCGGAATCTTGCTAGAGAATTAATTGGGTGCGAAGTTGTATTACTGCTAAATGTTTTCATCACCATCAGGCTACCTTGAATGTTGGCTTAAAATGGAATTTAAAGTTGCTAGTGCATATGAAGTTTGAGCATTGTACCTTTTTGGCTTTCGAACCGTACATGTTGTTTATCACAGTGTGCACTTAACCGTCTTCGATGCAGGGATTGGAAGGCAATGGTTGATTCCTGGGCTAGTATGGCAGCCGCTATTACTGGTAAGTATATACTCAAAGTTGCCTTTGTTCTATGACTCTCTACTTTGGTTAGAATCGATGATTCAATGTTTTTTCTTAATGTTTTGAAGTCGCAACAGAATCTGAGAAAACATCTACAATTGAAGAAGAGGAAGGGCTACCATCTCCTCCTATGGATGAAGGAGCTTTCTTTACCACTCCAACTTCAATGGAGCTTTCTCAGGTGCCAATTTTTTTTTTCTATTATTGGTCAGCAACGGTTTGGTTATCAACTTCATCTATCGTAGACTGACTGGAAAAACTCTTTCTTGTCGTGTAATTTGGTGGTTAGTTCTTCGATGGAATGGATGATGATGGAAGTAAGTTTCTTCCCTATCCTTTCTTTTTTCGCGATTCGATTCGTTATTCGAATTAACCACTGAAAAACACTGGAATTTTTACTATGGATCTTGTTACAGATCCTCAGAGCAATGTGGATTATAACGAGAACAGAAGAAGTAGCAGAAAGCCAATTCAGGAGAGAAAAGGCATCACCATCGTTGCTGCACATACTCTGCCGAAGGACACAAAGGTGGAACATAGGAGAAATCCTGAAACAATGATGAAGAAACAAGCTCCTATTTCAAAACCAAATCGACCTGTTGGTGTTGAATCCGGACCAGGAAGGCCGAAGCCTCCCAGCAACGACTGCGGGCCGGGTAGACCGAAACCTGCTTTCAAACCGAGGATTACCAGCGACATTAATATCCAGAATGATCCTGAAAAGGTTAAAATTCAGAAACCAATGCCTTCCACACAAGAGGTGAGCCTGTTGGGAGACCTCATTATTCGTTGCTGCTTGATTGTCAAAGCTGGTTATGTCTGAATTATTTTTTTCCGGCAGAAATTTACCGGCGAAGATGCGACCTCAGTCGGGATGAAACTAGAGGCCGCCAAGAGGAAACTTCAGGAGAGATATCAAGAAGCAGAGAATGGTTAGTTCTCTCTCTCATGATACATTCTCTACTCATATTACTATCTCCATTTGTTTGAACAGAGCACTGATTTCATTTACGATAAAACCCGGTCCATTCTTAACAGCAAAGAAGCAGAGAACAATACAAGTAGTGGAACTGCATGATCTCCCAAAGCAGAGTCTTGTCCATAGGAAGCAGCAGACGAAGCCTGGGGTTCAAAAAAGGCAACAATGGGCGAACACAAGGCGATAGAAAAAAATGATCTTTACTAGCTTCAAATAATCCCTAACTTTTGGCAATCCATTCATTCTCCAGCTGATAAAGACGCTGTGGATTTGAAGAAACAGACCATTTTCTCTCATGAGTCTCTTTTTTCACTTCGAAAGGATTTGTAGTAGAGTACAGTACAGGTCTTTTGTTTACTACTTAACCCCATCGCATTGCATGGGGGGGAACACCATGTGAAAGAAACTGAAACATAAAAAAGTGTTCTTCAGTAGAGTTCACTGTTGATGTTCATTCAACAACTGATTACTGAATGCTTAATCCCCTGATTACTGAAACTCGATACAAATAAGAGCAACCACTTCTTCTTTTTATCCTATTGTAGAGTAGTTGCTGATTTTTGACCTCCACCTTCCCCTGCCTTTGATCTTCTTTGATCTCTCTTTAATCGTGTCCCGTCCCACTCCCACTCCCACATCGGTTTGACTGATTCCACATTTTTTTTTTCAACCTTACATGGTGGGTATTCGATCTTGTCAACACGGAGATAATTGGACCACCTACACATATACTTGGGATAATATTCGTTTCTCACAACGATGGATACCAAACAAAACGGGAGCGGGGGCATGCCGTGCTCCCGCACCGTATACTATCCGGTTGGTTGGAAACGGTGCTAATGTTATACCAATGCTATATATTGTAGCCGTTTCCAACCAACTGTGTGTATATATATATATAAAATTAAATTTATTCGATTGAGTCTTTTTTTATTACGAAATTGATTTATTGTAGACTGAAATGACTAAATTTATTATGTCAAATTGCCAATGCTATATTTTGAAATTTATTATGTGGACTGAAGCTCTGCAAATATAAAACTGTATCCTTTAAATTTGATAGTTAAATGCTATATTTTTCGAAATTAATATTACGTTGGCTTCGCCGCCGAAAAATCTAAAACCCTATCCTATAAACCCAATGGCTAAATGCTATATTTTTCGAAATTAATATCACTGCGGCGAAAATCTAAAACCCTATCCCATAAACTCAATGGTTAAATGCTATATTTTTCGAAATAAATATTACGGCGGCTTCGCTGCCGTAAAAATCTAAAACCATATCCAATAACCCAAATGGCTAAATGCTATATTTTTTGAAATTAATATTACGGCGGCTTCGAAAAATCTAAAACTCTATCCTATAACCCCAATGACTAAATGCTATATTTTTCAAAATTAATACAGTCGCCGTAAAAATCTAAAACCCTATCCAATAAACCTAAAGGCTAAATGTTATATTTTTCGAAATTAATATTACTGCCGTAAAAATTAAAAATTCTATCATATAAACAAATGGCTAAATATTATATTTTTCGAAATTAATATTTATCTAAATTAATAAACCCTATAACAAAAAAATTGTAAAAAAAGAAAACAAAAATTTAATGGCTTTACAAATAGCTACTGGACAAAAGTTATTGTATGAATAAAATAGTTTGTAAATAAAACAGATTGTAAAATAATGAAAAATTAAAAAACAAAATACTAAATCCTAAACGAGGTTGCACCGTATACACCCCGAACCCAAACAAAACATGGTAAGTTATCTAAAAATAGTAGTACCAATATTTTTGGTCAATTTAATAGATAGGGATTCTCAACTATTCAGTAATTACGTGCAATAGTAATTAATTGTAAGTAATTACATAGTAGTACCAATAGTAAGTGAATTTGTGTGTTCAATTCTAATTTGTAACCTTGTCTTCGACAATTTGACCGTTTAAATTAAAGTCATATTAACTGACTATCTCTTCTCAGTCATCATAAATTATCCAGATAAATGACTATGATTAGAACTTAGTACAATAACACTAGTGAACTAAGTCTTGTTGGTGCATCGTTGATGGCTTCCTCCTGGGTGCGGTTTTCCTTCTCCAGCTCTCCTCCGGTTGCCGAAGCCATTTCAGGGTACAAAATTCCTTCAAGTTTCCGGTACAAAATGGCTTCACGTTGTTGTTTTTATCTGTTAATTGCTTGTAAAAGTTTGGTAGAGTTCTGGTTGGCAACTAAGCAGAATGCTGCATGATGGAACGGGTGAGAGAAGGCAGTTGACGATAAACCACTACAAAGTTAGGTGTTTCGTTTAATTTAAGAGAGTGCAACTTTTTTTGGGATTAATAAGAGCGTGCAACATTGCCATTTTTATTTTTGCAACATTGCCATTGGAAAAATGCAATAGCTATTGAGATTTCTGTTCGAGAAATAGGCCGTCTAGACCGCTTAGGCGCTGCCTAAGCGCTGGGTGATCGCCCTCCGCCCGAATGCCGCCTAAGTTCCCGCTCAGGGGCAACTAAGCGGGCGCTTAGGCCGCCTAGGCCCTGATCGCCTAAGGACCGCCCAACGTTTTCTCGAACACTGGTTGAAGACAGGTTTGTATCTACTAACAACGGGGATTATCTTTTGGGAGCTTTCGTAAGTACATGTTGTAAGTTCTACTTTGGAAGTACAGTGTAGGTTTTTCAAGGTAAGCAAGTGGGTATTATCTTATGTGCATGGATTATAAAGTTGTTGTCCCCTTTAATCTGTAATCTCAAACTGCAAAAATGAAATGGAAAAATGCAAATGAAAGACAACGAACCACTCAAAAACAAGCCATTTAAGTTGTATCCCTTCAATTCTCTACCCAATAAATCTCACCATGATCCTCATTGCATCATAGGGATTCACCACAATGGAAAATACCCAAAACTGCGAAAGTCAAAAGAAACACACCACAAAATGTAATAAAACCCAATCCTTGATCTGTCCGTGGGCTTCTTCTTATTTCAGGCCAGCCACAGGGACAAGAGCTTCAGCGGACTCTAATGTAGAATCATATTTACAGGACTCAGGAAAATGTAAAAGTTCAGACCATCACCGGAAATGCTCAAGAATTTAGGTCGCAGCAGGTTGTGGACTTCGATTTGTCCAAAATGGACCACATCACGTGGACATCGTCGTAGCCACAATTCATAACCTCACCATGAAGATCAACCACACGTTCATCTTCGACGCAACGGCCTGTAAAAAGAGATGAGATTATCTACAACCACTAGGCCAATGCAAGTATAATATGCATTTGTAAAAAGAAACAGATGATGGTTGTTGCATCATGAACAAGGAAGTCATTTTGTTCATCAATCACAAGAAAGTGCTCACTCACTCATCATCATCAATCTAATAAGCCCTCTTACATCCTTACAATCACTCCATCAAGAAATGCCAGCAGTGATTGAACATCTCCAATCAAATGATGATAGAATACGATTTGGGTTCTAACAGGTACCATTTTGCTAAAGACTTCATCTTTTCAATACCCTTTAAACATATTTTATAGTAGAGAACCCGAGACTCACAGAAATGCAATAGAATACAGAGTACACAGACTAAGAGATCGATAGGTACGGTGATTCATACCTTGTTGTGTCTTCTTGTCCCTTTGTTGGTTGAATAGCTTTCTGATTGGCGAAGTTATCGTCCGAACCCAATTGGGGGAGGCCATTGCATTCTACTTGTCTTGTTCAATCACACAATTGCTACTCTTTGTGATGTTATCGAGAATCCGGTGATGCTTTCTAACGTACCTGAGAAGAAGACATGGTGGTAGTATAGTTGGGATGTTCCAAGCACGATAAGGGCAACAAGATCCGCAGGACAAGGTGTGAGATGCTAATCATCTTCTTATGATGAACGGGAGACAATGTATTTATATACAACAGTGAAATGCAAAGCGTGAGAGTGCGTGTAAAATGTTTGTGTGTGTGTGTGTGTTCTGCTTGTTTTTTTGTGCCGACTGCATCAGATCCGCACATGGAGCACGGTTTCCAAATTGGGCCATATGCATGTGAACTTGCCCTCCCAACACATTCATTCATTCATTGCTTTATCTGCTTGGTAATAAGGAAGGAGAGAGATTTATAAACACTCCCATTATACATGGTCCATGGTCCCCCCATGAGACAGGCACAAGCGCACAACTTCTTGGATAAAAGTTGCAGGAGCAGAGTAGTGTATTAACGCTCTGTTCGAGAAAGCGTGTGTGGCCAGGACCCGCTAAGCACCCGACCAAGGTGCTGCCCCTCTTAGACGGCATTTGGGCGGGGTAAAGTACAACCACCCAACCGTTAGACCACCTTCTCGAACAAAAATTAACACACAAGTAGAAAATTTGTATTCAAATTGCACTCACCAATACTAGTCTTGAATGTGCCACCATCTTCCTATCATACTAAATGCTGCGTCGGCCAATGGTGAATATGTCATGATGCTGAGATTCATTTTTTCCACCAAACTACGGTTTTGTGTAAAGAGAATTGATTGAAATTGATATGCACAGCAAAAGCACATTGCATCACATGGTAATTCTATCGACGGCACATGGAAAAACCAAAGACATGTTTCTCCCACTGTACAAGAACATCAACCACGTTGAACACGTCACTCACTTCACAGAGCAAGAGTAAAGAAATGGCCCATTTAGGTAGTTGCAGTGTACGGTAAACACCAACCAATTCAACTCTTTCGCAAAATACGCAGAATGAAGACATGAAACAACTTATGACGAGAGAGAGTTTAACAGAATTCAGAGCCTTCACTGCATGTTCTACATGATAGGACTGAGGAATGGGAGGTTTCGGAAGTTGGAATTGCAAAAAAAAAAAAAAAAAATGACAAGAGTTCCAGTACCATAATCGAAGTAGAGGATACATAGAATTATATTGTGATGTTGCACGGTGCTGCTTCGCTTAGTTATTGTCAATCCCCTCTTCTTCCTCATCTTCAAACTCGACTTCATCATCGGCAGTTGCGTCCTGATACTGCTGGTACTCGGAGACGAGATCGTTCATATTGCTCTCAGCCTCGGTGAACTCCATTTCATCCATCCCTTCGCCAGTGTACCAGTGTAAGAAAGCTTTCCTCCTGAACATGGCAGTGAATTGCTCACTCACTCTTCTGAACATTTCCTGGATGGATGTCGAGTTCCCAATGAAGGTTGATGCCATCGAAAGACCTCTTGGCGGGATGTCGCAAACACTTGATTTCACATTGTTCGGAATCCACTCAACGAAGTACGACGAGTTCTTGTTTTGGACATTGATCATCTGTTCATCGACTTCTTTGGTGCTCATTTTGCCCCTGAACATGGCTGAGGCTGTGAGGTAGCGTCCATGGCGTGGGTCCGCTGCACACATCATGTTCTTGGAGTCCCACATTTGTTGGGTAAGCTCTGGAACAGTCAGAGAACGATATTGCTGGGAGCCTCTGGACGTCAAGGGTGCAAATCCCACCATGAAAAAGTGTAGTCGGGGGAAGGGAATCAAGTTCACTGCCAGCTTTCGCAGATCAGAGTTAAGTTGTCCAGGGAACCGGAGGCAGCATGTAACACCACT
>JAOYMZ010000016.1:266360-276571 GCA_025802335.1 Pinguicula primuliflora | reverse complement strand
ACGAAATACTTCGCACCTCCCAGGGATACAACCGGTGCTTGCCATACATCAGAGTGAATCAACTCTAGAATATCCTTACTTCTAGAGTTTAATGTGTTGAATTTCAATCGGTGCTGCTTGCTGAGGCCTAATGTGTTGAATATCCTTACTTCTTTGAATTAGTTGTACTCCTTAAAGTGGTCACCAAAGTTCGGCATATGATTCACTTCTCAAAAAATGGGCCCAGATTGATAGTATCATGTCAACAAGAACAGAGAATGAGAACAAAGCAAGTAGAAGGTTAAAATCAGAGTTTCGACGGGGTAGCATCCAGATCTGGTGACTTGGTCACCGTAATAGGTCAGTTGATAATGGATTCTATCCTCTTACTGATATTTGTATAGAGCTGAATTTAGTACTGTTCCATTTCTTGATGATGTTTCTTATTGTTGGAGCCCAGAGAGAGAACTAGAGAGACTTGTGGCAGAAATCATATGCAAGCTGCTGCATTATTCTATGGTGAGATTTTATAAATCCCATGAATTTATCTCGATCCATCTTCCCAGAGGGGGAGGAGCCTCTATTATTCTATTCTTGTATTTATTCTATGTTCGATGCGTGAAAGAAAACGAGAGTGTTTGATCAAAATTTGTTCAATACATCTCAGTGGAGAAAACACCCAAATAATCCATTTTTGAAGGGGGTATCTCAGGACAGTTATTTTTTTAGGATATTCTGGAAGTGACCTACAAGCCTTATCTGAGGAAGCTGCAATGATGCCAATTAGAGAGCTTGGCTCACACATTCTGAAGGTCCAGGCAGATCAGGTATTTATATCATCCTATTCACTTCATCTCTGCAAATCCTTCTTTTGATCATGCTTGTACCTGCAGGTTAGGCGATTAACATATGGAGATTTTCAGACAACAATAAATGTAATCAGACCGAGCTTGAAAAAAAAGTAAGTGGGAAGAGCTTGAAAAGTGGAACCTAGAGTTCGGCTCAAATTAGTAAATATCTGGTGCACAATCTTTTTCTTCATTCGGAACATTATACATTGTTGATTAATGAAGAAGATAGAGTAATATACATAGCATGTGATAGGCTCAAACTGATTTGTGTATTTATGGTCATGTAAATATATAGTCTGGCTAATGATTTTTTGGTAGGTCTAAACCTCACAATTAATAGATTGAATTTTTTTGGATAAGTATAGATAATGAATTGTTGGAGTCTGGCCATGAGTAAATAGAGTACTAGAATATTGTCTGTAGATGAAGCCAACAATGTGAAAATAAAATGGTATCAAGTAAGTGAATGTAATGATAGAACGAAGAAGTATGAAAGTATCACCATTGCATTCGAAACTACATAATCACGTAGGGGCTACTTTCCCCTACGTGATTGCTTCCTGCCGTTCTCTGACGCTCTTGGACTTTTATTAAGGGGGGAGGTGTCTCTTTCAGAGGTGCATCAAGCTGTTTTTGATATGCATCAGATGAAGGCTCTGAGAGCTAGATGGCTTTTCCCCAGGCTTCCATTAGGAGAACTTGGACATTGTAAGGGATGCAACTTTCTGCGCATTCCGTACAAGTGAGGTGGACAGTTTACTTTATCAAAGTCTCATCATCTGTGTATCGAAAACATTCAAAACCGAGCAAGTCTCAAACTTTAGGCCAATCGGCCTAATTAATGTCGGAGCAAAGATTATTTCAAAAGTTATTGCCTATTGCCTGAAGTTAGTCATGCCTGATCTGATCTCCCTACACGGGCAAGCTTTATCCATGGTCAGAGTATCATTGAGAAAATCGCCATTACCTAAGAAGTGGTTCACCATCTACACCCCGTCAGGAGAAAGCCTAGTTGAATGGCAATTAAAATTGATCTTGTTAACTCTTTTGATACAAGCGCATATCCCATGAGTCTTGCAGAAGCCAATCTTGAACTCCCTATCTACCACCAGCGTGTTATGGGATGGGACGATCGGTGAATCCTTCGCCTTGGAGAGAGGAGTTCGCCAAGGAGATCCTACCTCTCCATATTTATTTATCCTCTGTATGGAATGCTTGACCTATGCGATTGATGACACTGTTTGTAAGGGCAAATGGAAACCTCTTACATTCAACTCTCAAACACTCAAATTATCAAATTTGATGTTGCCGATGACATTATGCTCTTCGCTGAAGCTGATCCTGCACAAGCTGCTATCGTCCATCAGGTACGGTTGCTCTTTTCATGTTACTCTGATTTGTCTCTTAGCAAGGACAAATCTAGTGTCCTCTTTTCTTCCAATGTTTCAGGTACCTCCAGGTCTGAAATCTGTGATATTCTGGAGATCCCGACAACCACTGACCTGGGATCCTACCTTGGGAATCCCCTAATCCATGGGAGATTAATTCTGAAGCACCATCAGGACTTGGTTGCCAAGGTCAAAGAGCGTGTGGACCCCCCACAAAATTTCTTTTGCTGGAAGGACCACCTTATGCCAAAGTATCCTTAGGTTGGGGCCATACCAACTTATCTGATGTAGTCGATTCTTCTCCTCAAAGGGATGTGCAGAGAACACGATAAAGTGGGATGGAAATTCGTGTGGGGTGGAATAAACCTTGAGAGAGCCACATGTTTATTGAGATGGGAGAACACTTACCTACCCAAAACCATGGGAGGCCTTGGACTACGCATAGCGACTGACCACAACATTGCACTGCTTACAAAGTTAGCATGGTACTTATTATACCTGGGTAACAAGCTGTGGAAATAAGTCTTCCTCGCCAAATATCAATGCACTAAGCAAATGTTGACCCGTGCGTTCCCATCACTAAGGGTTCTGTGCTCTGCAGCAGTTTTCGCAAGATATGGAATTTCATCATTGATGGCATAAGATGAAACATTGGTAGGGGGATACTTGCCATTTTTGGTTGGACAGATGGCTCGACCTCGACGCAACGCTGATTGTTCATGCCTTACATGCTATTCCGGATTCTGATCTTCATAATTTTACTAGTGATTTTGTCTGTTTGGCAGGTGACTGGGATTGGACGTGCCTAAGGCAAGTCCTTCCTCATCACATCGTGATGGAGATATGAGCCATCCCTCCTTCGCACCTGACTCGCGGGCCAGACCACTCGAGTTGGCGTTGGCACCAAACCGGGAAGTTCTCTTCTTCCTCTGCTTATTCATGCTTAATCCGTAACAGAGGTTTCAACCCTTATGCTTCCAAGGATTGGAGCCACATCTGGAAGTTGCGACTTCCAGAACGTACCAAGTCATTTGTTTGGAAGTGCATCCTGAATCTTCTTTAGACTAATCACAATAGGTTCATACGGCATGTCCGTCTAAATAGTGACTATTTCTTTTGCGGAAAGGAAGGGACCACTCTTCATGTCTTGAGTGATTTCCAAGCATATTCACACTCTTTGGCACTCAATCTGCAAAAATATGCCGTCACACTTCTGACTATGGTGATTGGATTTTTTCTAACTTAGACCTCTATTCCCTGCAGGAAAATATGCCATGGTCGTTATGGTTCGTAACAGCATGCCAAATGCTCTGGCACACAAGGAACCGAGAAGTTTTTGAACAAATCCCCACGACAACACGATCTCTATTGTTCATGATTCAATCCGCGGTGCATTAACTCCTCTCAGGTGCAGCACCCTCCCGCAAAATGCGGGTGGATGTCAGTGGCTAGCAAATCACAATACTGGCCCTCCATGACAGGTTTGAACATGTCTAAGGCCTCGTTCTGTACCAGCTTTGCTATGACAGAGTAGTTTGTTAGTTCACACAGAAGGCCAGAATTGGTGGTCTTATCTAGGATCATCAGGAAGGTGTAATCCTCAGCTACTCGGGGTGTGTGGGAACATGCTCTCCCTACAAGCTGAATTGTGCCATTCATAAAGGCATTACTCTAGCACTTGACCAAGGGATCAGCAGGCTTCGTGCTTACTCAGATTCGCAGGAGGCCTGCTCACTGCTTTTGCAAGGGTCTAGTCCCTCCACGGGAGCTCTGAGTTTAGTAACTGATATCTTGAAACTCAGTTCAAGATTGCAATCTGTTTTCTGTCTCCACAACCTAAGGGTTAATAATTGGCGAGTGGATGGCCTCGCGAATCATGGGTTACAATTATCAAATTTTACCACACAAGTGCAGAGTTCCTCCCAGCAAGCCCTGTCTTCAGTTGTCCCGGAGTTCCTCAATATTGTATCTCCTCCTCCTTCCTTTGCATTTATGCGTGTATAATTTGAACCAAAATGAAGGGTGTACGTTCTCCCAAGTAGTAAAATAGATGAATATACAATGGATTCATATATTTGTCCAACAAACTCACTAGTGTATGATTGTGGTTCATTGTCAATATTGTTTATTCGAACTTCTTTAAGTACTATACGGCAACCAACAAATACTTGTTTTTAATATTCTAAGAGGTGTAAACTACCTTGCATTTCAACTATTTTGATCTCCGACTGACTTATGCACCTTCACATACTCTTAGAATGTCTTATTAAACATTTCGATAGGCTTTCCCATGAGGAATGTTCTCCTTCAAACTAGTAGCATCCTAACTAATGGCTTCTCTCCGGAATTTTAATCGGAACCATCGGAATTTGATCGGGCGGTTCAGATTGAAGAGGTTATGATTAACTTTAAAATCATAATAAAACAAATGTGGGCCGGTCTGCGGTACTATCATGTAGCATACTTGTATTACGCCTAAACACATGCCCCGGGAACTTTAAAGAATCCATCTCTAGATACAGGTAGACACATCTCTTGGGGACACGTAAAAAGAAAAAAAAATATATTTATATAGTTGCCAACTATATTTATGAACTTAGGATTATTTATTACCTTAGATTATTACCCAAATGAAGAATCCGGGATTAACACGCATAGTCGAGATTTTTGCGGCTACAGTAGAAATAACGACTAGTCTATTCGGGTTACTTAAATATGACAAAATGTATGACAAAAATAATGAGTGTTTGTATTAGGACCCAAACCGGCGAGGTGGTAAATTAGAAGTGTGTCATTTTTGCGGGTGCTGACGCACTATTTGGGATTGGAGTATATTCTCTTACATGTAATATTTGAAATAAAGAGTTTTCATTGCATTATTTATAAGATTATCTTTGCTTGGATATGTATGAATCAATGTTTAGCTAGGTGTTGAGTTGAACCCATCGAAGTGGTAGTAAACGTGATGAATTATATATTATGGTGGCGAATTTATTGATTATGGTTGTTTAGGATTTTGGGTCTAGGGCCCGAATGCAATATCCATATTAACCACGTATTATTGCTCTAGTACCAACAACTGTGCGTAGAACGACTAATCTATTCGATGTATGTAAAAAGGAAAAAGAATACATGACAAAATCCTGTAATGTAGTTGTTAAATAATTTAGAGTTAGGGCCTGAATGCGATATCTGAGGTCACTTAGTCACGCCAGACGTGTATGTTGTATTTATTGTAACTAATATATTCAGATTTTTTAATTAGGTAAAAATATATAACAAAATCTAATTAATCGATTGGTAAACTAAATTATTATGAATGGATAAAGAAATTTGTTGTACTCATTTGAATGACGTACAAGTGATGAATTATAATACATCATGATGCAAATTGATTGATTAATTGTTTGTGTTTGTTAGTATACGTGTTATAAATTAATTAATCTGAAAAAAATTAATTAAAATCTCATTTTGTCATAAATTGAAAAAAGTTGTTTTTCATTTTTTTTGTAAAAACTTGATTTGTAACATCCGTTTTTTTGTTTATTTTTTTGAAATAAATAATTTTAGAATTTAAAATTATGGAATTATTTTTCTTTAATTTCTTAAATGGAAACTGAATTTTGTTTCGTTATTTTTTTGGGGTTTTAAATTTAAAAACAAAAAAAATTTGAATAATTTCTCGATTTATGAATGTCATCCTTGCTCATCGGACGTTCCCGAAAGGACGTACTGTACGCTGTCTACAACTCTATATTATGTGGAAAAATTTGAGTTCCGTAACCGGTGTGGGACGGGAGATGTGTGCCGCTGAGGTGAATACATGTACAAAAATTGAAACCATTAATTCATATTTTCCCTCGACCCAAGTGAACTATTAATCCACGTACTCTTTACCTCCCGGCCCGGCCCCATGGAGATCTTGACCTGGGGAGTGAAGCACGCAAGATTCAGGCGTACATCTTTACTTCCGAAAGTTCTGTAGTCATCGCGAACATAATTCCGATCAATGCATCGACTTTAGCGTTGCAGCTCTAGCCTGCGTCGTGACTTCATCCGGGATTATATTCTGCGTTATGGGCTATGAATGCAAAATTTCCACAAACCAGGAACAGGATCAAGATTCGTGACAAACTGAACAGGTTGCAATAAAGATTGCTTCAACCCATTGATATAGTAATGATTGCTTCACTAATTTGAAAAATCTACCTTTCAAGAAAAATTTCAGGAATTTATATCCCAGGTATGGTATGCATAAATCATAATTGAATTACCAGATTTACTCTTCTGTTTGGCGTATGGTTATTGTTGTTTGAACTGATAAATAGGCCTCATGGTCAAACTTTGTGTAAAAACATGTCTGGATCTGTTACCGAATATTTGCTCGAGGTACTGTGCATGGATCATGTGGCATGTCTGTTGGTGTTTATTGTTTCCAGTTTTTCTCATATGATTTAGCACTGACATTTGTTGTATTTTGACTTTCCTAACGGCTTGCCAATCTGACAGTAATACTGATAATGAGGATAGTTGTAAGAGTTGTGGCATATTGAGTGAAGAGGAGGAGAGAAAGAGGACAAGGTTGATGAGGAATCGAGAAACTGCCCAGTTATCCAGACAGAGGAAGAAACATTACGTAGAGGAACTAGAAGATAAGGTGAGGAACATGCATGCCCCCATTCAAGACTTGAATTCCAAAATTTCATACTTCATGGCTGAAAATGTGAATCTCCGGCAACAAATGAGTGGTGGTGGTGGTGCTGCTGTTGCCGCAGTTCAGCCTCCACCGATGGTGCCTCTACCTCATGGAATGTACCCCCATCCAGCCATGATTTATCCGTTGATGCCATGTGCTCCACCTTACATGGTTAAGCCACAAGGATCTCAAGTGCCTTTAGTGCCCATCCCTAGGTTGAAACCTCAGCAGCCAGCACAAACACCGAAGACGAGTAAGAATGTGGGAAATAAGAAAAATGATAACCCGAAGACCAAGAAAGTAGCAGGTGTTAGCTTTCTGGGTTTGTTATTTTTCATAATGTTATTTGGCGGTTTGATACCCTTGTTTAACGCAAGATACAAAGGAGTAAACGAAGTATTAATGGGTGGAGAAAGTTACATCGGAGGTGGATTTATTGGAAAGAATTTTAGTGACTGATTATGGTAATGTAAAGAATTTTAGTGATCGTAAGAGTCCATACATTATGATCGAAGAGATCATGGCACTAGAAGGGAACCAAACACTGATGATGTCGCTTATCTGGGAGATGGTTGCGAACCTTTAGCTGCTTCCTTGTATGTTCCTAGAAATGATAAGCTTGTTAAGATAGATGGAAATTTAATCATTCACTCTGTGATGGCAAGTGAGAAAGCTACGGCATCTAAATCTGAAGGGTGATGTTGAGACTGACCTGGCAGTTTCTGGAAGTATTAAGTCCTACAATTCCTGTATCAGGCATTGGAATAAGCAGTGCTAAGCATCCACATCTAAGGGCTCTAGGTTCTGGTTCAGCAGATATGGATGGGACAAAATCAGCAGGAACTGATGGGAGGCTACAAGCAGTGGTTCCGTGAAGGCCTTGCTGGAATCCAGAGTTGGAAATTGAAATCCAGAGTTGGAGAAGTGCTGAGTGAAGAGCAGATTGAAGAGTGTGAGAAGTTGGGGATCTGGGTGGACAGAAATTATGAGGGGACATTGCTGCAGGTTTTTTGTCAACATGAAAACCAGAAATGGAAGGACAATGTCATAGAGGTGCTGCTATGTCCTCTTTTTAATTCATGCTTCTCATTCATACTTTTCAAAACAATTTATTTGCGAATATTTACTATTAGCCATTTGTACACTTCCTGAGCCATCCTTTATATTTTTACTACATGTATCTAAAGTAATAACTACTCGGTGTTCATGCAGTTCGTGAGTTGAGTGCATATGGACAAAGCAACCACGTGGTTGGAGTTGATGAACAAACATGAAATGGTGCTGGACGAGGTTACCATGTACAAGAAAGCGGTTGATTTATATTCTGTCTAAATGTTCTTCAAGAAGCGGTCGTGCATCGACTCTTTGGGTGGATAAAAATTTGGCGTTCTGCTTCTCCTCTCATTTTTCCGGTTTTGACTTATGAGCAGATAATTGAAATGCCGGTTCAGTTGAGAATTTTCCCTATTCCAGCTCATTATTTTCCAATTTGTTCAGAATCTGTTCCTTAATACCTGATGTTTGTTCCCAGTATGCACCTATGTGGAATTCTGGATTATCTCCATTCCATGTTTGTGACAGATATGGACTCAAGCTGCTAATATAATTTTATTACAGCATGTGTATGGTCCGAGTAACTGAAACCATACTCCGGTCATTGCATTTAATTCCGGAGGAAACCTCATGTGTATGGTTTCTTTCTCTCAATCTCCTTAATAAATCACCATTCTTCAATCATCTTAAGTTGTGCTTCTTCAATTGAAGCATTGAATCTGATTTGCTCTTTTTTCTATGCAGGAATATGGTGCCGAATCCAAGACAGAAGCATCCTTTTTGGGTGTAGCTACGGACTATGAGAAAGACACCTGCGGTTCCAAGAGGTACAATGTTACATACATTGTGAAATCCGGGTAATGTTTGTCCTGATTTTGGTCATAAGTTTTTGCATTTCATAAGTTTTTGGAAGTTCTATATACTCTATTCTTTATGTCAATTGATTTCATAGATAATTGCTTCTATTTTATCACAATTCATGTTTAAGGGTTAAGAAAACACACACTTCAAACTTGGCTTAGAGTTGGAGTTGAGTGCTTTAAGGGTAGAGGTGTGACCATCTTCTTACTTACCGGACATAATAATCAACCAGTGAATACAAATACTGATGCTCTTCTAGATGCTATATTGGAAATATCAATTGTTTTAAAAATGATTGTTGTTGCAATATGGAGTCTCTATTTTTTTTCACTTTCAATTTCATTAAAAATTTATTTAATTCAAGCGTAATTTGGATGTCTTTTGCTCATCATGCAGATGGATGGGAGAAAGACGAAGTGATTTGCAAGAACAAATTTGGTTGTCCTATGATTTAAGAGCATCATACAACAGTTTTAACTTGCAAATCATTGCTTGAATTCAGTGAGAATCAATAGATTGTGAGACTTGATGGAGAAGGTGGTCGACAAAGAATGTACCTATGTGGTACGATCACTGTTCGAGAAAGCACTATGCGGACCCTGGGCGGCCAGTGATCGCTCAGCACCTAAGCGGCCGAGGCGCCCTTTTAAGCGGACTTTTAAGCGACCAAAGTGGTAATTCGGGCAATGCGTAGTTTTCGACATCCTAACGCCTAGACGACCTACTTCTCGAACAGAGGGTATGATACATGTATGGATGGTTTCTTACTCATTTCTCTCCCCATCTCTGTGTGTCTATCAACATAGCTACTTTTCGTACGAAATTGAGTCTTTGAAGGATCGTTTGTTTCCCTGAACAATGCCAGATTGGGCTTTTACGCATGTAGGTCATCACTGGACCATTATGTATTCTGCATAATACTTTGGCATATAAATTGACTGAATACTTTGAGTATCTTTACTTTTCAGATATTTTTCTTCTGTTGTATTATGTCAAGGCTATTTGCAAGGCATCTATTGAACAACTACGATCTGCATCTGATCAATGGGTTTTCAGCCTTATGAAGATAGTGTATATTGTGTGTGCTATTTTTTACACACTTGGCCAGCCTGTTTCTTCAACTTGGTGATTTGGGATGAGGTCTACCGAGCAGCATAAGTACATCAACTCGAAGCATATTTTTGTTCGAGGGCTAAATTATCAATAATTAGGTGATGGATGTGACATAACTTTTTGGGGTGCTCATCGGTTAATAGGGGATTATTGGATTGTGTATATACTATATAAAGGGCAAATTTTTTTTTTAGCCACAAGGTCTTCGCGACTTTTTGAAAATGCCACCGCCCGGATTTGGGAAGTCCGAGACTTTCGCCCGGACTTGAC